>OVBL01000711.1:0-231489 GCA_900406555.1 Pseudoturritis turrita
CAAACGTCCGAGATTACTTACTTTGCAATCCACTACAACTCTTGAAGAGCTCAAGATGATGGTTTCAGAAGACTATAGAATTGAATAGAGTATGGTTGATGTGGAATTCAGTTATCTACCTACAGATTTAAGTGTTGATTCTCCTCCTGTTGTTATGACTAACCAGTGACAACTTCATAATTTTTTAGGTATTTTAAAAGGAAGAGTACGATACGGTTGTGCGTGGCGTTTAAACCTAGAGTTGGAGATCGAAGGAGACAATTCAATATTGATTTGAACGAGCAGCCACGTGATTCAAGTGATTGAGACGATGATGGTAATGTGCGTGAAAATCAGTAGTTTTGATGAATGAGGATAAACCAAATGATGAGTTCTTCAAACATGCTTCTGACGCTGAAGTTGGTGTTGATGTCGGATCAACTTTGGTAGATTCATTGGTGAAGAAGGAGCAGATCTTCACAAGAAAGGAAACTTTACAGAAAACTCTGGAAATTTGTTTGATGAAGTATAATTTTGACTACATGGTTACAAAATCTGACCCGACAATTTGGAGTATACGCTGCATTGATACTGTCTGCAAATGGACTGTTCGCGCTGAGTGTTTAGCGGGGTCTACATATTTCAAAATCAATAAGTGTGTGGCTGAAAATAGCTGTGCTCTTTCAAATAAAAGCAAATTCTCTAGGACACCTTCAGCAAGAACAATTGGACATCTCATTATGCACAAATACGAGGGTGTGAAGGAAGGACCTAAACCGAATGATATCATAAATATCATGCACACGGAGTATAGGTGCGAGCTGACTTATTCCCAAGCTTGGGAGTCTTGTGAGTATGCAGTCAACGAGGTCAGAGGAATACCTGAGAAAAGCTTTTGTAAGATACCAAAATACTTGCACATGCTACAAGAAGCTAATCCTGGTACATATACATACGGAATATGAAACCTATTACGATGGTAGATTCATAAATCTATTTATTTTATCTTGGGAAATCAATAAGAGGCTTATATAAGGCAATTCGGAAGATGATTGTAATTGACGGTACATTTTGAAGAGCAAAAACAAAGAAGTTCTACTAGTTTGCTACATGTGATATAGCAATATGATGGTGTATTTTATCTAACGTTTTTATTTCTTATCTTTGTACTATCTCTTTTTCTCCTTTATGTTTTATGAATTCTCTGTTTGGATTCACTGTTAAAAAAGCCCTAAAAACTCTCTTCCTCGTTTATCAACAATGGAATTCTGGGTTAAGAATCTTATATCTGTGTTCTTTATCTCATCTTCTATTTACCCTTATCACGTTCCTAGAATTTTATCGATGTTTCATGGAGACTCGTATTTCACGGTCAGAAAATTTTCTAGCTCGTCGTTTTATCATGGGTTCTCGTATTTGGGGTTCCTCTGTTAGTTTCTCCGGATGATCAATCAAACTATTGATATATAGCTTGTGCTCTGTACAATATTTTTCAAACCCATTTGAAGCAAGTTTTTGATATACCCATTTTGAGCATTTAACCATTACAATACTCATGTATGTTTAGATGTTACTCAGATTTTACGAGTAAACAAGTAGTTTGATTCGCGGTTCAATGACTCATGAAGACATGCCAAATTTCTCTGGTTCAATGCTTCATCCACTTTCACATCACATTTTACTTGAAATAATGTTTCACAATATCAAAGCTTCAAATAATATGGACCCAAAATCCTAGACCATTCTCATGTATTGCAAATACATGAGCAAATACTGGATCTCTTTTAACTTCATCATACTCTAATGGCGGTGCTTCCTTTATTTTGGTCATAAGAGTCATTTTGTAGATGTTGTTGATCTTAGCTACTTGTGGCTCGTTCATATCTCTGAAAAAGCGTTTTGGATACTCGCCTTCCATATCTGCAAAAAATCAGAGCAAAATCAGAAAAATGGATAGGAAAACCATTATACTATATAGACAAATGCTAAAAACTAAATGCAACCTCAAACATCAAATCCAGGAACTATCTCCGGAATGGAAACACACAGCTTTGCAATCAGAATGCAACAATCAAAAGGGAAACACACGACTTTAAAGAGAGGAGAAAACGAAGGCTAGTTACCTTGAGCTGCTGGATTTGTGATTTCAATTGACTAGATTCGTTTGATTTGACCGAACAAGCGATAACAGATCTTGTTACAAGGCATGTTATTCTCAATGCTTGTTTTGAAGGCACAAACACATACGCAACTGGCCATTTTGAAGAAGCATGTATGTATTGTTTGTTTGAAACTGAAATCATTAACACATAATAAACCAAATAGTTTAGGAAAAAAGATCACTATTAAGAAAATCAGACCGTAATCTAGAGAGCATCATATGCCAAAACTGTTTTTTGAGACCAGACTATTAGTAAAAAAACAAGAAACTCAAAGGCGCTTTGTGCTGTGAGTTAAGACCAGACTATTAGTCACGTAAGCTGTTTCTTTTGACTACAAGTTTAATCTAGAGAAATGATGTCACAACACTAATTGAGAAAGAAAAGTAAATATATTAGTTATACATTTATACAAAAAATGTCTCTAGTGAGCATCATATGTTGAATTTAAAACACACATTCTTTGGGGGGAAATTACCATAAAAAACCTCCAACAAATTTTATTTTTCCAACTAAAATCTTGAATTTTTTGACTTTCCACTTTAAACATTCAACTAAATTATTTTGTTTAAACAAACCTCCAAGTGATCCATATTGTGCCCGACTTAGGGTTGACTACCGGTCAACTCCAGTTTAGTTTAAACTGTCTAAACGTCTGTTAATCTGCTAAACGATCCGTTAACACCAGTTTAACACCGTTTAGTTAAAATTAATTATGCATTTAACAAATGTGCTAATTAGAAAAACAATTAAGACAAAAAGGTCGGGTCTCGTGTTCTTCTTCAATTTTTGGGTAGAGGAGAAAAGGGGTAAAAGAGAAGACTGCCGATTTCATTGTTGAGCTCCTCGATTTTGTTATAGATCCGAGACAAGTAAGTCGAATATTAGGCTTACTTGTCTAATTTAGGATATTAGGGTTCACGATTTCTGGGTTTGGTTTCGAAAGAGAAGAATCGATTTTCAGGATTGAGGGTTTGCGACTTATTGAGTGACGAGGGTGTGATTTATGGAGTGTCAAAGAAAGGATTCGAGTTTAACATCGATTTCTGGGTTTGATAGTTGCAAAGTTTGTATTCTTCGGTTCGCAAACATCTGGATTGTCGAAGAAAGAAATGAGGTAAGCAAATAGATAGTTTCGAATTTCTTATTCTCTGATTTGTGTATGTTGGCATCATCTTCTGCTGTTTCTGTTAAATGCAGTGGGGAACGCATCATAAAACTCAATATCCACCATCGTGGTACTATGGTGAAAAAGGATGAAACATATGAATATCTTGGGACACGGGTTAAATGCAGCAATGTAGCTTGGAATCTGTCTGATATCGGATGGAGTAAATTTGAAGATTTTATTTATGAGGTTCAAGTGATGACATAAGTTTTAGTTAAGTAGTAGCTTCGCTTAACATACGTTGTTGTTTAACTACCTATTTTGGACAAGAACTTATGGTGTTGTGGCCTATTGTGTGATGGATAAGAAGTATTTGTTTGGTCAAGTAGTTATGTTACTTTAAGTACCTACTTTATGCTACAGATTTAACTTAGCCGAGAAGAATAATGTCTTGCAAGTCTTACAAAAGCTTCATCATAACATTTTAAGTCTTACAAAAGGTGATAGGAACCTAACATAAAGGCTTAAACCGTACAAAAGTCTGACCATCACAAAAGTTAACACAATGTCTTACCAAAGATTAAGAGAAGCACTTACTATTGTCTTCGTGGTTGTTTAGAGGAAGTGTTGGATATATCATGAGCTCGTGCTCCCCAAACATCAAACACTCGATTTGTAAATGGACAACTTAGTACTCCATAACCTTGTGGCATAGTAACACCCTTCTTAACCTTGAGTGGTCTTCCCCGTGAAGACTTACGAACCTGTGGTTGATTAGATGAAACTGATGGCTGAGGGGCACTTGATGCAGCAGGGAACACATATGAATCTGTCTTAATCCTCTTGGCAATTGGCTTGGTAGTTGTCTTCTTGGAAGTTGCCTCTGAATCTTTTTTTGGAGCTTTGGGAGCTGTACTAGGGGCTGATCTGGGAGGTCTATGAACCGGCATCTGGTATGTGTAACAAGGTTAATAATGTATTATTCAGAATGTAATTGGAAGAGAAAATCAATAAAATATTTACCTCTTGAGGGTTCTTCCGAGGTCGACCTCATTTGTTCTTGGGTGCTTGAAGTATCTTTGTTTCATTTTTGCACTTTGCTATATTATGACCAGCTTCACCACAATTTGAACAATGCATTGTCCTCCCATGTCTTGTTGCCTTTCCTTCTCTAGTTGGAGATTTATGAGGAGCTTTTTTCCTTCTATAAGTTTGGGTCTTCCAGGTGGCCTTCGAAATTCAGGCACTCCTATTGGAATTCTTCCTGTTTTCTTCCAGAGGTCTTCTCCATTAACACGTTTGATGTTATATTCATATGTTCCCTTCCAAATATTTCCCGAGTAATACTTGTTCACATCTTCCTCATTGTCATTTATGACACAAATTGCATGTTTGCAAGGGATACCTGAAACCATGATAAACACAAATTATCCAACATCCAATATTATCACTCTCATCAGTTGGCAACAAAGAGAAACTCGTAATTGGTTTAAAAAAGTAAAAAAAGCAGATTACCTGTGAGATCCCACCGACGACATGCACATTGATGTGATGCCAAGCTCACTGTATAACCATTTTCAAACACCTCATAGAGACTAGAACTACTACGGATAGTAGAACAATATTTCCCATCTACCCTTGCTTTTTCCAATACTTGGAGTGTAACAGGTGTTAGTTGGCCATCCCATGAGAAAGTTTGTTTCCACCTTCGAGAGATCCTATCCATTGTTTGTCTTCTTAGAGTTTCCAACATGTTGATGATTGGCTTCAACCTTGCTTCTCTTATTGTCCTATTAAAACTCTCAGATAGATTGTTGTGAACATCCATACACTGTGACTCCACATTAAAAAATGCACGACACCATGTATGTGGGGCTGTCTTCAACAAAGCTTCATATGCTGCAGGATCATAGTCTTTGACTGATTTCATGTTTGCATCGAACTCTCCCTCATTGTAACTGTAGGCAACAGACCAGAACAGAAGCTTGTACTCTGAAGATGATAAATTTTTCTTCCAGTTTGCATAAATATGTCGAGCACACATTCGATGTTCTGCATTTGGAAGATCATTTGCAATAGCATTCACAATTCCCTGCATTAACATTAAGAGAAACCAGTAAGCTCTTCATAAACAGTTTACAATAAAATATACAATGGCATAATAACGTAACTTTTGCTTGTCAGAGATGATAGTGATTTTATCTCCTAAACCCAAACCAAGGCCAGCCTTCATCTTGCTCACAAACCAAGCCCAACTTTCATTATCTTCACCTCTTACAATAGCCCATGCTATTAGATAAATCCTATTATCTGCATCCCTACCAACAGCAACAAGCAATTCACCTTTTAAATCCCATCTACAGAATCATCCATCAAGTCCAATCATAGGCCTGCAACATGTCTTACAAGTGTCTCTCAGTTCCTTAAAGCATATGTAGAACCGATCAAAAACTTGTTCACCGTTAAGCGGGATTGTACAAATATCTGTTGTGATGCCAGGATTTGATCTTATTAGTTCAGCTTCATAGTCCCACAATTTCGCAAATTGTGTTGCTTGGTCTTGAAGAATCACATCCAATGCCATTCTTTTGCCTTTGGAGCATTTATATCTTGAGACAATGCAATTATACCTTTCTTTGATGGAGTCTTTAATCTCATTTGCAGTCATGTAAACTCTCCTCCTTAACTCTTCTCTGTAAAGACTTGCAATAACACCCTGATTTAGCATTCTAACTCTGCTATTCTTTGAGTGATTATGAGTCATGTGGCACACTTTCACCATCCATTTTTTTATAGGAACCTCAACTGAGCAGAAGACCTTCCATTTACAGTTTTCTGAACAACAAACAGCAGCAATCCTATGTCCCTCTGACTTTGCAATCTTCACATCGAATTGTGTCTTCAGAGCATAACGCAACAACTGAATTTTGAATTCATCCCCGCTGTTGAATTTTTGGAATAACCAAATGTAGGGCTCCTGCTCATAATCTCCATGAAACTGAGCTTTACCTTCTGATTTTTTAGGTTTCTCCTTTAATCTTTCCCATTCTTCATTAGTAGATAGAGGAGTATCGGGATAAGGCTCTTTTATCATACCATAATCAACATCACACTCATCACTTTATTCCCTATCTTCTGCTCCATTGTCCCTGACTTCTTCTTTAGAAGATTCTGCATCCTTTGCCTCTTCAAAAAGTGCTTTGAAACGACAATCAGTTGCAGCATCTCCAACCTCTGGAACAACATCTTCTCCATCGTCGACCTCATTTTCTTTGTTTTTCTCAATCTTATCTGCAATCTCATTCTCTGATTCTACCACATCCATGTCATCCTTTGGAATTGCTTCATCATCATACTCTTCTCCATTTGTTTCTTCTTGTTCTTCTTCTTTTTCTTCTACGTCACTCTCATTTCCATCAGACTCAGGCCCATCACCCTCATCTTCGGCATCATACGCATCATTATTCCCAGCATACTCATCATTAGCATCATTTTGAACATTATCATCATTCTTCCCAGCAGTCTCAACATTAGAAGGAAGACCAATCATTTCACCTTCCAATCGCATCTCTGAACATTCATGTTCAATGTATACGTCCACCTCTCCTATTTCATTTGCAATCTCTTTGATCTCATTAACTCCTGCATCTACGGTATCAAAAGCATATCGAATCTTATCCATACCTTCAGTTGGTTGCTTAAACCAAAGCAAAGCAATTGGTGTCATCACTTGAACCTCATAAATAAAATCTTCAAATTTACTCCATCCGATATCAGACAGATTCCAAGCTACATTGCTGCATTTAACCCATGTCCTAAGATATTCATATGTTTCATCCTTTTTCACCATAGTACCACGATGGTGGATATTGAGTTTTATGATGCGTTCCCCACTGCATTTAACAGAAACAGCAGAAGATGATGCCAACATACACAAATCAGAGAATAAGAAATTCGAAACTATCTATTTGCTTACCTCATTTCTTCCTTCGACAATCCAGATGTTTGCGAACCAAAGAATACAAACTTTGCAACTATCAAACCCATAAATCGATGTTAAACTCGAATCCTTTCTTTGTCACTCCATAAATCACACTCTCGTCACTCAATAAGTCGCAAACCCTCAATCCTGAAAATTGATTCTTCTCTTTCGAAACCAAACCCAGAAATCGTGAACCCTAATATCCTAAATTAGACAAGTAAGCCTAATATTCGACTTACTTGTCTCGGATCTATAACAAAATTGAGGAGCCCAACAATGAAATCGACAGTCTTCTCTTTTTCCCCTTTTCTCCTCTACCCAGAAATTGAAGAAAAACACGAGACCCGACTCTTTTTGTCTTAATTGTTTTTCTAATTAGCACATTTGTTAAATGCATAATTAATTTTAACTAAATGGTGTTAAACTAGTGTTAACGGATCGTTTAGCAGATTAACAGACATTTAGACAGTTTAAACTAAACTGGAGTTGACAGGTAGTCAACCCTAAGTGGGGCACAATATGGATCCCTTGGAGGTTTGTTTAAACAAAATAATTTAGTTGAATGTTTAAAGTGGAAAACTAAAAAGTTCAAAGTTTTAGTTGGAAAAATAAAATTTGTTGGAGGCTTTTTATGGTAATTTCCCTTCTTTGGGGTGATTAGTTTGGATGACAATAGAGGCCAAAATCAAAAGTGGTTTATTTGTGTGACAAGGCCATGTCATGATGAATCTTAAGTAAACCAAATCTAATTAGTTTATACTAAAAAGAGAAGAAGCCAAATCCAATGGCTAAACAAAGGGTAACGTTGAATCAAACTAAGAGTAGTTCTGGCTTCCCCATATCAAATTCATATGACAGTCATCGATTCTATATAATTAGAAATATGGTATAGTGACTATAGTTTACATTCCTAAATGGTCAATTCTAATAGAAGAGCTTCACAGGAGGCAAGTTTAACATCCTCAAATAAAATCAAGCATCAAGACGAGAAACAGAAACCTTTAGTGGTATATATACCGGTGTTTGATGGCTTTGCTAGATATAATCGGAAAGGACTTTCTCCCAGTCGTATCACTAATACTTCTGCATAAATCACTACAAGAAAACAAGCCCATTTACGAGGCGTTTGCTATGACTTTGCGTTTGGAGTCTCAAATTAGTCGTAAATTTGCGTGGATAAATTGCGTCGCAAATATCCGCAATTTACGACGAAAAAGGTCGTAGCAAAGACGTTGCAAATTTGCGAGGCATTTGTGGGAAATATATTTTCTAAGATTTACGACTGATTTGCGAGGATATTTACCAAATAGGTACACACGTTTTCAATGATTTTCAACTGCTTTTTGCTACTGAAATTTTGGTCGCAAATGGGTAGCAAATTAGTAGCAAGGCCTTGCAAATATTTTGTCCTAGCAAATTAGTAACAAAGGTTGGTCGCAAATGAGTAGCAAAAATGGCTGATCCTCTATAAATAGCAAGCTATGGGGGGAGACAAAAATCATATCACAAACATCCCAAATCTACTCACAAAAAGATTTTATTCCGCAAAAACACTATAAATCCGATATTTTTTGTGGAGAGGTCGATAATTGATCATGTCTTGGCATCATGAGATATACACAGTTCAGACATAGATGTACAACCAGCGAGATCCAGATACCGGTGAAGTGACGAGAGAATTTAGAGATGGTCTTGATCAATTTTTGACCCACGCGACACATCAGTCATTCGCAGGAGACAATGGTAACAAAATTTTATGTCCTTGTGTTAAGTGCGAGAACATTGATCATCATGATGCAAACACTGTTTGGAAGCATTTATATACGAGGGGTTTTTTACCTAACTAATATGTCTGGTTTGCGCACGGGGAAGATTTTGTAGTTAATGTTCCGAGTAGGTTAAGTACGAGTTATCATGGCAATCAAGATGCCGCTAGTAGTTTTGATAACAACTATGATCAACATGCTCATCAACAAGATTATAATGAATATGGATATGATAATAGTGATGGGAATAGGTTTCATGACATGGTTACTGATGCATTTCATGAAAGTACAACCTCGTTTAATGATAATACTTTTGAAGAACCAAACATGAGTGCTAATTTTTTTTACGATATGTTAGACGCTCCTAATGAACCCATCTACGAAGGATGTAGAGAAGGGCTTTCAAAATTGTCACTAGCATCTAGGATGATGATAGTTAAAAGCGAATATAACATTAGTGAAAATTGCATGGATAAATGGACTGCATCGTTTAACGAGTATTTGCCGGAGGGTAATAAATCGGCAGAGAGTTACTATGAAATATAGAGACTGGTCGCAAGTCTTGGTTTATCGTCTGAGATGATTGACGTCTGCATTGATAACTGTATGATTTTCTGGAAAAATGATGCTAAGTTGCAGGAATGTCGTTTTTGCGGAAAACCGAGATATAAAGAGACAGGTGGCCGCACGAGGGTGACGTTCTAGCGTATCTGGTATCTTCCGATAACAGATAGATTAAAGCGATTATACCAATCAGAGCAGACTGCTGGGGCATTGAGGTGGCACGCAGAACACTTTAGTGAGGAACGTTCGATTCATCAAACCGCCGGAACTTCACCATGAAGGCTGTGCTTATGTGGACCATAAGCGACTTCCCCGCCTATGGGATGTTATCTGGATGGACAACTCATGGGAAATTATCATGTCCTTATTGTCAGGATCAGACTGATGCGTTTCAATTGACGAATGGACACAAAACGTGCTGGTTTGATTGTCATCGTCGGTTTCTGCCATTGGGTCATCCGTATAGAAATAACAAGAAGTTGTTCAAGAAAATCAAAACCGTCAAAGTCCCCCCCCCCGGTTTATCTTTCAGGGGAATAGTTGGAAACGCAAATAGATTATTGCGATGCTCAACAAACTGCAGAAGTTGGGGGTAACTGGTACAGTGTCCCCACCAATATGCCGGGTGGATATGGGTAGTATCATAATTGGTATAAGAAGAGAATATTCTGGGAACTACCGTACTGGAAGGATCATCTCTTGAGGTACAATTTGGATGTAATGCACGTCGAGAAGAATTTTTTTGAAAATATCATCCACACGTTGTTGAATGTTCCGGGTAAACGAAAGATAATTTGAAATAATGTTTGGATCTCCCTGGTATATGCGCAAGGCCTGAGTTGCACATTACAAGCAATGGTAGGGCACCGATTCCTATTTTTCGGCTGTCATTGGACGCAAAAAATAGTTTGTTTAAGTGGGTTAAGGATGATGTCAAGTTCCCAGATGGATATGTGTCAACGTTCTCAAGGTGTGTCGAGCAAGGGCAAAAATTTTCTGGAATGAATAGCCATGATTGTCATGTATTCATGCAACGACTACTGCCATTTGCATTGCAGGAGCTTCTACCAAATCATGTCCACGAGGCACTAGCATGTGATGGAACATCTGGTAGTCCACTTACCGCATGAGTTGGATCTTGGTGGACCAGTCCAATTTCGATGGATGTACCCATTCGAAAGGTTCTTCAAACATCTGAAGATGAAAGAAAAAAATCTCTCAAAGGTTGAGGGATCGATCGTGGCAGGAAGTTTGACCGAGGAGACATCTAATTTCTCGAGTTACTA
The DNA here is from genome assembly GCA_900406555.1 of Pseudoturritis turrita. Classification (NCBI taxonomy): domain Eukaryota; kingdom Viridiplantae; phylum Streptophyta; class Magnoliopsida; order Brassicales; family Brassicaceae; genus Pseudoturritis; species Pseudoturritis turrita. The sequence goes on from OVBL01000711.1 coordinate 10,845, forward strand.
CTTTAGCCCAACCGTGAAACAAAGAAAATGGGTTGTAAACGATACAATTATGGTGGGGTTGGGCGAACATATCCTGATGTGGGAGTATCCGATGTCTTCTCGGATTTAGGCCGAATGGGTGGCAAAGTAAAGGCAACTGAGTGGTGTGATTACAAGCATTCTCACGCAGCTCATACATATATCTTGCTAAACTGTGATTTCTTTCGACCGTATGAGAGGTATATATAGTACTAGTTTACTACTCGGTTGATATATATATATATATATATATATACATATACATATACAATTAATTATAATTAATCATCATCCTTTATTATGTGATGCACAAGATGCTCGAACAGCAAATACGGGAAGTATTTCCGGAACTTGACGACCAAGAAGTGAGATCATACGTTGAACGTGATTTCGCAGGATGGATGAGAGATAAGGTAACTATAACCATAATCTTATATATATATCTGATATTAATTAGTAATCAACTAATTGCATTTGGCCTTGTAGGTGACCAAGATGAGGTCTCGGCCGGGAACTTGGCCTCTGTGGGTCCATGAGTTTGTGATGGGGCCTATCACAAATATAATAACCGCTAAGATGTATTGTACTCGCGGATTTATTTTCCATACATTTGAGCATGGGCAACGAAGGGCCACTGCAAATTATGGTATCCATGTCCCAGGTGATACCAACTTCTACAATATCTTGAAAGAAATCGTAGAAGTAGAGTATGCTGGGATGATGAATCTTAAATGCATCCTATTTCGATGTGATTGGTTTGATCCCACTATTGGGGTTGGCATAAGATCAAGCAAATTCGAAGTCGTGGATGTACAGGGACACATGAGTTACACTGGCAAGTTCGAGCCATTCGTGTTAGCATCTCAAGCGGAGCAAGTAGTTTTTATTCTTACCCTTGAACTCGGATCCGACGTGATCAGAATTGGTTGTCCGTTATTAAAGTTAACCCATGGGGTTGAATTATCGAGGGCTTAGCTGATGCTGATGATGATCAATCGCCCGTGCAACCTGAAAGGACAGAAAAGTTTCCATCCCCGTTGATTCAAGCAATGATTTGACCAGAATTGACCCGCTTTATAGGGGAGTTGAAGTCATATGCGAGGAATCTGATAGTCAAGCGGAGTCAGACGAGTTTGATGAAGGGAACGAAGTTGAGGATGAAGACGAAGAAGATGAAAATGGACAAACTTACGTTTCCGATCTTGATGAGTAACTTTATGTATTGTGGGTATTAGTCATCGTTTGTAAGAATTATGTATTGTGTGTTTTTTTTTTTAAATAAACTAAGTATACATTGCGACTAGATTTCGTCGCTTAGTCGCAAACTAGTAGCAAAATATACAATTTGCGACTAGATTGCGACTCGAGATCGCAACTTAGTCGCAATTTTATACTTAATTTACCATAACCCCTAAAAATCCTAGAAACCCTATAAGCCCTAAATAAACCCTTAAGCCCTAAACCCTATAAGCCCTAAACCCTAAATTATGTACCGTGTGTTTTTAAAATAAACTAAGTACACATTGCGACTAGATTGCGTCGCTTAGTCGCAATCTAGTAGCAAAATATACAATTTACGACTAGATTGCGACTTGAGGTCGCAACTTAGTTGTAATTTTGTACTTAATTTACCCTAACCCCTAAAAATCCTAGAAACCCTATAAGCCCTAAATAAACCCTTAAGCCCTAAACCCTTAAAAGCCCTAAACCCTAAATTATGTACCATGTGTTTTTTTAAATAAACTAAGTACACATTGCGACTAGATTGCGTCGCTTAGTTGCGACTAGATTGCGTCGCTTAGTCGCAAACTAGTAGCAAAATATATAATTTGCGACTAGATTGCGAGTACATGTCTCAATGTAGTCGCAATTTTGTACTTAGCTTACCCTAAACCCTAAATCCTAAAAAATCCTATAAATCCCAAATCCTAAATAAAACCTATAAGCCCTAAACCCTAATGCATATAGGCTAGTCGAATAAATCCTATTAATTTATCGAATAACATCTAGATTTTAATGAATCTACAGAGATTAAGTATGTAACTATATAGTTAATGCATGATGATTAGATCAATTTTAGTAGGATTGTCGAATTACTTATATAATTGCCCGAAACCCTAAACACATAACCCTAATGTATAATTATAGGATGTATATATGTATGAACTTTGTGATAACCCTAAACCCTTTTTTCTTCTTGTTTGATTCGGGCAGTCGCAAATTAGTAGCAAAATTTTGGCCCATTTTGCGACTAATTTGTGATGCCACGTGGCAACGACTTCGTAAATCTTGGCGGTTTAATTTACCACATGTTGAATATTTGACCAGATTTGCGATGTCGTTGCCACGTGGCGTCGCAAATTTAGTTGCAAAACTTGGCGGTAATAAAAAAAATTAACTTTTTTATTTTGGCACGTGTTGAAAATTTGACCAGATTTGCAACGCGGTTGCCACGTGGCGTCGTAAACTGGTCGCAAATCTGGGCAGTAAATCCGATTGGGTGAAAAAGGTGCAATTTTGTGACGCAAGTGCGACTAAATTGCGATCCAGTATATTTTTATATAAGCCAGCCGAATTCGCCTTGCTCTTTGCTCATTCCATCTCATCCTTCATCTCTCTACTTGGTTCTCTCTCTCTACAAGGTATAATCCGAATTTTGTTTTTTTAAACTTATAGTTTTTGCTTTAAAATGGTTAGGAATAGATTTAGGTATGGAATAAATTTATAGTTTTTGTTTTAGAATGGTTAGAAATAGATTTAGATTCAATTTCTATAGTTCGAATTTTAAAAATTCTTTAAGTTAAAGTATCTCACGAATTAACATATTTTTACCATTTTTCAGGCACAGACGAAAGGTGCCCCGGCTACGATGCCCGAGATTTGGGAGAAGACCAACAGACACAAGGACGGGACGTGGGTAGATAGTCGGGTGGAGCAGCTTCACGGCGATGTGACTGCCCGGATCGAGAAAATCACATCGCAGTCCACTCCCGATGGTCAACCCGTCCAGATGACCCCAATTGACGTAAACCGTATATATTACTAATTCATATATAATTATTTAAGTATTTATTTTTTTCTTTATTAAATTTTAGTTTACATCTACCTTCCCGTACCAGAAAGGGAAAGATTGCTTTCATGGGATCTATTCTGACGGATGATGAGGGAGTTCTCTTTTGCCCGTTTCGACATACGTCCTGGACCCGCTTAGAGATAAAAAGCTAGAGATCAAAGAAGCAGAGATCAGATCGCTGAAGCAGCAACACGACGCCTACGATATGATGTTCGAGTTACTCGGGGATTCGAACCCGGCGATCGGGAGATGCTGAGGAAGAAGAAACATGGAGAAGCTGGAACATCTTCAGCTTCTGCTTCGGAATTTCATGAAGCTTCGGATTTTCATGATATCGACGATTTGTAGTTTATTCTTTTTCGTTGTACTAAATACTCGTTTTATATTAATTAATTAATTTTTTTTTAAAATTATTTTATTTCTGAAAAGCCATTAAAAACCCGGTTTTTAAAAAACCAATATATATATATATATATATATATATGTATATTTTGCAGCTGATTTGCGACCGTCCTTGCCCCACAAACTCCTCGCAATTATTCATCGCAAATTCCTTGCAAAATCATCCTCGCAAACTCTTAGCAAAATTTGCCTCGCATATGCCTTGCAAAATTTGGACTCGCAACCTCCTCGCAAAAGCATTTCGTCGCAAATGCCTTGCAAAACTAACTTTCACGCAAATTCGTCGCAAAACGTTTGCGAGGCATTTGTGACCAAATTTCTTTCCCCGCATATTTTGCGACTAGGTTGCGATGATTTTTCATATGCGACTAGCTGGTTGTGACGATTCTTATTTGGTCGCAAATCCCTCGCAAAGTGCCATTTGGTACCAAAACCGTAGTCGCAAATTGGCCTGTTTTCTTGTAGTGGATATATAACGCTTAAACATCAGCTTCATTTCGAATGTTCCTTTTGTAAATCTATACACACCACACATTAATGTAACCGGTTCATAACTTTCAAATAAATTAACAACCAAGCAATTCATAGAACTAAGAAACAAAGTTCAACGCAAAAGCTATAAATCAACAGGTTTCAGCTAAATCTAAGTCCCAATAAAACAATCTAGATTTAGAAAATTAAAGGAGAAAACCTTTAGAAAATTTACTTATCTGTGGAACTTCACAAATTTACTCATTTTCAAGTCTAATTAAAAAAGAAAACTTTTAGAAAATTTTCGCTGCTAAGTGCTAAGTACAACAGCAACTTACACTCTTTCAAGTTTGCGATTCTAGCGAGAGAGCTAGTAAGGTTTTATATTAAACTTGGAATCCGTCAGCGATGAATAAACAAGAAGGAGCCGTCGGTGGTGAAGAAGGAAGTCTTCGGCGAAGAAGGAAGCCATCGGCAAAGAGGAAGAAGACGGCAGCCGTCGTCGAAGAAGAGGAAGAAGAAGAAGAAGAAAAGAGAAAGAAGAAGACTACTAGAAATTAGGTTTTTTTACACCCAAATAATAATAAAAAAAAATTCCCTAAGTTAAACCTCTTAGTCACGTAGAGAGTTTTAAAATAAACTTACCTTTTTCTTTTGTTTCAAGGGATTCGAAATTAATAATATTATTTAAAATAAATAAATTTCCAATTAAATAAATCAAGGGCATAATAGGATTTAAATTTAACATAAAGTATAGGTTACCAAAGTTAAATAAATAAGGTATATATAGACAAAGAGCAAAAAAAGCTCCTTTATTTTCAATTTTCACTATTATTATTTACGAAGTGCAATTATTGATTTTTTAAAAATTTCATTCGTCTACCCAAAAAATATGACATGGCAAACATAAATGATGATATGTATTTAAGAAAAAGATGGCATGACATCAATCGCTAATCAATCTATACAATGATTTTTTTTTTTGGAAAATTAAAAACAACAATCTTTTTAAAAATAAAAAAACATTTATGTATCTAGTACAAATTTTTGAAAAATATTTTAAAAGTAAAAATTATTTACTTATCCTAAATTATATATACTCTGAGTTTCTAAATTTTTTTAGGGGTCGACGATTTATTTCCCCACGAGAAGTATGATATCATCATATATACTGTCCAAACTATACCTTCTGTCTATATATCCCTTGAAATAAAGTTCCAAACCTATATGTCCACCAATTGAAAGTTCGAAACATATATACCCACCAAATGAAATTTGGATCGGTTTCAGTGTTAACCCGATATAAAACCGACAAACTGATAGTAAACCAAATTAGAAAACCCGAATTAAATAAGAATCTGATCCGTTTAAACCTTTACCCTACCCTACTTAACCCGACAACACTACAAAGATCATCAATCTTCTTCTTCTCCAAGATCCCGACCCGACCCGTTTCCAGATTATCACCCGCAGCTAGATCCATTGTCGCTATGAGCACCACCACCAAAAACCAAGAGGAACTCGATTCCATTTTCAAACAGAAACGGGTCGTGCGTTCCACTGTACGTAAAACCCTAAAAGCCATGACCCTTCTCTCCGAACTCAACAAGGTTTCAATCTTTTTCTCTCGTTTCCCATTTTTTCAAAGCCTCTCCGAAGCAGATATTGATTTGTGTTTTACATTGATTTGTAGATGATTCCATTCAAAACACTTTTCTTGAAGCTCATTGGTTCAAATCGTGTCGGAGATTGTGTGCTTACATTAGCTGCAAGTCTCTCAATGAAGTCGACACTTCTAAGATCCTGTCTGAAATCCTGCAACATCTTGGTACTCTGCTCTTTAAACCCAATCCTTTTTTTTCAAGACTAAAGTCGTCGAAGTCATGAAAACCTTCGATCTTTTCAATTTCGATGTCGATCTGGGAATTTTTTTTCTAGGGTTCTTAGTTTGGGAATTTTAGATTTTAGATTTATTAGAGATGGTTTTTAGTATTTCGAATCGTAATCGGATCGTAATCCGGTTTAGTGTCAACTCAGTTGGTTAAGATTTAATTCCAAAACAGTAAACCATCGTTAACCGATATCTGTGGGTTTTGAGGTTTCGAACTTTCATTTGGTGGGTATATAGGTTTCGAACTTTCAATTGGTGGACATATAGGTTTGGAACTTTATTTCCAGGGACATATAGAAAGATGGTATAGTTTGTGCAGCATATATGATGATATCATACTTCTCGTGGAAAAATAGATCGCCGACCCTTTTTTAGTGCAACGACATGGTATATTAAATTTATCGGAAACCAATAATATATTTTATATTATATTAGAATCTTAAATTAAAAAACAAATTAGATATCTTAAATTGTATAATATTTATTTTTAGTTTTAGTTCAATTAAAAAAACTTATTGTTTTATTATTTTAATTTTTTACCTTTATCTTTAATGTCCTGAATTTATACCAAACTAGTTGATTACCCACACTATGTACATGACAATATTATTATTAGTTTTAGTAATGTATTGTGTTGTAAACGATGAAATATGTAATAGTTAAAAAATTATTCGAATTTCGATTTTTTGTATATAAATACAATTGTATAATATGTGGACTGCAAATCAATGCGCTAATTATACAATTGCATATATTATAATTTTTAAAAATTTTAATCAAATTAAAATTTTAATAATTTTATCATATTTAGTCTAATCTTGTGATTCAAAAAAATTAAAATAGATGTAACTGAATACAATTTTTTTAATCTGGACGCTTATTAAGTCAATAGAACATATATTCGACCATATTTATAATATTCAAATTTTTATCAAGTAAAAATATTTATAATATTAAAAGTATTTATTAAGTTAGAATATTTGTAATATTTTTAGTTTTTTTAATAAGTTACAATATTAAAATATTTTTACATTTATTAAATTACAATAATTAGAATATTTATCTTATTCAGTTTAATTATGCGGTTCAGCAAAAGAACCAAAACAAACCTTTAAATTGGGATGTCTATTAAGTGATGCTTCATATTCTTATTGTTTCTCAAAATTTTGGTTCTTTTTATAATGTGTTTATGGATTATTAATCATGATATCTAATTTGAGACTTTTGACACAATATTTATTTTTCATATATTGAGTAATTTATGTTAGTTTTTAAAAATATGAAGCATAACATAAACAAAATAAAATCTATTTTTTATTATATAGATGATGTGATAATTCAATACATTACAAAATAAGATCAAACAAAATGAAAAGTAAAAAATATTAATTAAAACTAATTAATGCGATATAACTAGATATCAAATCTTCCTTATTTAATTTGATTGGATATTAAATATTTTTTGGAAATAATTAAATGATTTTCGTTTTAGTTAAAAATAATTAAAATAAAAAAGAAAAGAAAATTAATATAAACAATAAATTGCCTATAAATTATGTAATTTAAAAACTGATGCTAAAAAACTGTGAAACTGCCACGTATGCCTCAAATACTTCTTTTTTAATATATTAAAGATATAGTAAATTGTTCTTTATTTAATAATTTTTAAAATAACATATACATTTTTTTTTTAAAATTGACTCCTCCTACATTTGTGCATAATATATTTAATACCTCCTTAGCACAATAGTCACAAATTTATGTTTAAGAGAATTGGTTACTCGAATACAATTTTTATATGCTGACCTTTCCAAAAAAAATAAAAATTTGCAATATTTGTATCCTCATTTCTAGGCAAGATCTAAATCAATGAATATTAAGAAATATCAAGATTTTGAATTGATTAATCCTTAATAAAATTGTTTCAATGAAGATATTTAATCTTTTTCTAAATTCTTTATTTCGAAAAATATTGATGAATATGTTATTAGTTTACGTTCCAAATTATTTTCTTCCAAGATATTTATCCAATTAAAATGGTCAATACTAGTTTTTTTGTAATTATGTTTTTCCTAGATTTTGATTAAAAACCTCAGAAATTTGAGGGCACATAATCGGTCAATATCCAAATACCCTTCGGTCATATATATATATATATTTGAACCGACCGTGTCTTGGCAAAAATTTGAATTCACAGAAAACATATTTTTCTCTTTGCTTGTAGGTTTTGCTTCCAAAGATTCAAATAAATCCTTAACATCTATTGAAACGGTGGCTCTTACAGATGCCGAAACTGCACAAATTAAACCTGAAATTCTCAAATGAGTTTTTGATAATTTTTTCATTGTTCCGATCCAAAGAGTCGGATACTGGTAGTCTTATTTGGAAAAGACTTGAAGGCTCTTTTCTGTTAGAAAATAGTAATCATAAATGTTCTTGGTTACATGATATACAACTTTGTAATCGTAGGCTACTAAGCCATGTTTGGTATCTACCAAATGAAAAACTCAGACATGATTTTTGGAGGGTTTACAATCATATGTGGGATCACTGGAACATTAGGCGGAAGGTATATATGTGCGTGAATGCATAATCACTACACTTTCTAACACATTCAAAGTAAAAAAGAATCATTAAATACCTTTCAATTACAATGATAGATCCTTAAATCTTTTCACTTTTTTTATACTCTTATAAATATTAGAGCAATATTTATCAGATTAAAACTATACCTCAACCAAAGGAGAAAAATAAGCCAGAGAAGAAAAAGAAGAAGAACACGACAAAACGATGAAGAAGAAAGAGAAGAACGAGGAAGAAGAAAAATCGGAAGATGAAGAAGAGAAAGAAGAAGAAGATGTTAAAAAAGAAGGAAGAGAATACGAAGACAAAGACAAAGAAAAACCAGAAGAAAAAAAAAGTCATATAAGATAAATACGATGGAGAAGGAAAAGAAGAAGCAGAAGAAAAAAATAAAAGGGAATAAAAACCGGAAGAAGAAGACAAGAAAAATCGGAAGAATAAGATGAAAAAAAGCTGGAAGGAGAAGAAGAAGTCAGAGAAGACGAAGAAGGTGAAGAAGAAAAAGGAAAAGAATTGGAATAATAAAAATTGGAAGAAAGTTGAAGAGAAGACGAAGACGAAGAAAAAACCGAAAGAGGAAGACGAAGAAGAAGTCAGAGAAGAACAAAGAAACCAAAAAGTAAAAAAAAAAATGACGACCGACCGCAAGTAACAACCCTAGAAGAAACAGAAGAATAAGAAGAAGAACCAGAAGAATAAGAAGAAGAACAGTGAAGAAACTGAAGAGGAGCACGCAGACGATGAAGAAGAAGACAAAGACAAAGAAAAACTAGAAGAATACACCGAATCAGACAAAGACGATGAAGAAGAAGAAAAACCAGAAGAAGAAGAAGACGAAGAAAAACTAGAAAGAGAAGACGAAGACGATGAAGAAGAATTGGAAAAGAAGAGGAAGAATCAAAATTGGAAGAAGAAGGAAGAAAAGACGAAGACGAAGACAAAACCGAAAGAAGAAAACGAAGAAGTCGGAGAAAAACGAAGAACCCATAAAAAACAAAAAATCTAGCGACTTTGGCCGCAAGTAACAATCTTAGAAGAACCAGAAGAATAAGTAGGACTAAGAATGAAGAATAACAAAGAATAAACCAAAGAGGAGCACGAAGACGAGGAAGAAGAAAAAGAAAAACCATAAGAAGAAGAAGAAAAAAACAGAAGTCATATAAGACAAAGAAGACAAAGACGGTGAAAAGAAGAAGGAAAAGATGAGGATGAAGAAAAACCGAATGAAGAAGTAAAAAACAAAAAATCGAGAAGAAGAATAAGAATAAGAAAAGAAACACAGACCGAAAAGAACAAACAAAACAAACGTAGATCATTACTATAATAAACAGAGTTTATATAAATGTCAAAAAAAAAAATATTAAGGAATGATAACAAAACGTAGATATTTACTATCATTAATGGAGTTTACGAATTCTCCATGCATGCACATGGTGCATGTGAATCACCTAGAAAGAAGAAGAAAAAATCATTTTGTTTGGTTTCGTGTTTATCCCTTGAAGTATTGCAGTTGTATGTTCCTCTATTTCTCCCCATATTTGATTTTTCCTATATGTTAAATATTCTTTTACTAATTACAAAATTTTAGATATTGTTAATCATTGTTTGCATTTTATTTCAACACAAATATAAAAGTTACAAAACGGAAAACCCCCTAATTTTCAAGGTAAGTCTCAAAAATATTATCCTACATATATTAATTTCCTACTTGCATACGTTTAAAAACTAACAATCATGCATATTTTTTTTACAAATGATAAAATTATGTTATTAAATACTAAAATGAACTTATTTTCTTAATTTTTTTTATTCATGCACACAGTGCGGGCCAACCACCTAGTTTTATTATGGGAGGTTTGGGTTAATAATCTAATTTTTTTATGTAATTTGAAAACTAATCCATGTTTTTAAGTTTTTGAAAACTAATTTTTTTTAAAGTATTTCATAAAATTTGAGAATTTATAATTACAAAAGGTATATTTCGAAATAGATTAGATAAATTGTCGACCACTGCTAGTCCAAATGACTTCCAAACTAGCACCAACTGTATCACTCTTTTTGTTGCTTCAAATGACTGCAAAAGATTAAAATACAATAGAATCGAAAAATCAATTTTCAATCGAGCATTTTAAAGACATTTTATAGCAATCTATAACAGTGTTATACCTCAAGTTGAGATAGTAATGTACAAGCTTTTTCATCAACAAGCATTACATCAGTTGTTGCCTGTAGAAGAAGATCTGATGCACTTGCCTGAATCACCATTGACTCATGCCACTTATGATTGTGCGTGAATTCCACCATCACACATTAACTATATGTTGATTAATTTTTCACACTTTCTGACATTTTTCATTATTTTTGGCGATCCAAAGCTGCAACTCTCTCTCTCACCCTATAAATAACATAAGACAATCCCTTATACTAGAACATAAAAGTAAATCCTTGAATCAATTATTATTGTTCAAAATATAAGAATTTCGGTAGGCCAAAAAATTCTCAGCTTATATGTCCTATAATCAACTATTCATGAGAGAGTGAATCAAGTGAACATTATATAACGTGAACACAATCCATAAATTTAATGGAGTTCACCAGCTTTAATCTTTTCACCTGTGTGATTTTTTATGATTTTATATTTTATGTATAATCCTTATTTTTTTCTCTTTTAATTGATCACGTGAAATGATATATATTTTTTATTTTGTAAATTATTTTATAATAGAGTAATTACTCAATGATAATACAATTGATTTAAAATTACTTTATATATTTGATTTATTTAGGATATTTTGATAATTTCAAATGCAGAAAATTAGTTTTCAAACTTTTGAAAACATGGGTTAGTTTTCAAAATACCCAAAATTTTTGTAATATTTTTACAAATTTCCTCTTTTATTATTATATATCTAATTTATTTATTTAAATATTTAATTTAGTTTTTTGGAAATATTTTATTTAATAGAATTATTTATAATATATATTTAATTTTTTTAAAAATAATCAACGATTCCGTCGGAAATTGAGGATTTTTTTTGAATATATAAAATATTTATATATTTCAGTCGGAAATCTGTCGGAAACGAGCCATCATAAATCCGTCAAAAACAGCCCGTCAAATTAAAGATGTCTGACATATATCTTCCATCGTAATTCCGTTGGAAACCGTCCGTCGGAAATCCCTCCTAAAATTCTGACGGTTTAAATCTGTCGGATGTTTCTGACGAATTTTGGATTTCCGATGAATTTTGAATTTTGGATGACTTATTGCCGACGACCAAAGTCCGTCGGAAAGGGTTATTGCTGACGGAACTCCAATGATTTTGGCCGTCGAAATTTGGTAACTTTCTTGTAGTGGGATAACTGTGAGTTACCGCTTCCATGTCTTGAGCAAGGACTGGCCAGTTGTCAAGTTAGGTTGGCTGGATTTCTTGAATTCATGAGACGAACAATCGGTAAGCATTATTAGATCTTTGTAAGATTAGATTTGAACACCATTAAGGCACCGTAACACTTAAGGAAAATGTTTGGTGTTACCCAAGTCACATAAATTAAGTTACACTATAAAATTATTAGCCTAAACTAACTTACTAGACTACACGTACGTGACAATTAGTGATTTGGTCAAACCTAAATGGTAATGAACAGTTCACAGATCGTGAAAAGGGAGAGGTGGCAATCAGATTCTTCAATAATCTGTTCACATCTTCGAATCCAAAACTCTTCACATATTTGTTGTCAGATTTTGATCCAAAGGTTGATAATTCGATGTATGATGATTTGTCCAAACTTGTTTCTTCTTAAAAAAATTATTGGTATGTGATAAAAGAGCAAGTTGTTAATAAGGTTCAACAGTTTTTTTATACCGGAATTTTACAAGAGAAGTGGAATCTTACACATCTTGCTCTTCTTTCGAAAGTATCTACTCCAAGAAGAATGACAGAAATTAGACCCATTAGTCTATGTTCTGTTTTGTGCAAGATTATTTCGAAGATCTTGGTGAACCGTTAGAAAAACATCTTCCAAACATCATATCGCCAACTCAATCAGCTTTTGTTTCGAAGAGACTGATTTTGGACAACATTTTGATCGCACATGAAATGGTTTATTGTCTGCGTACAATCCCAAGCATCTCTAAGAACTTTGTGGCGATTAAAATTGATATGTCTAAGGTATATGATAGGGTTGAGTGGTCTTTCCTCAGAGACATTTTGACAGCCTTAGGTTTCAATGAGAAATGGATATATAACATGGATCATGGCATGTGTAGAATCTGTGTTGTACTCGATTCTGATTAATGGGTAACGGTTTGGAAGAGTCAAACCAGAGAGAGGTATTCGACAAGGTGACCCACTCTCTCCTTTTCTTTTTTCTTATGCACCGAATTTTTGATATATTTACTTAACAAATCAGAGAGAGATGGAAAGATCTCAAGGATTCAGTTCCATACATCATAACCTTCGATAAATCACCTCCTCTTTGCAGATGATTCCTTGTTCATCTGCAGGGCGTCCAAAGATCAATGTGAAGAGATCTTGGCATATCTCAACAAGTATGAAAAGTTTTCGGGTCAAATGATCAACGTTTCAAAGTCTGCCATCACATTTGGTTCTCGGATTGATGAAGAGGTCAAGAACTGGATCAAAAACAGAACAAGCATTCACTGAGAAGGTGGTCTTGGGAAAGATCTTGGATTACCATAATTTTTTAGCGGTTCAAAATGCCAGCTGTTAGGTTATATGAAGGATAAGCTTCAGAACCGATTAACAGGTTGGTACGCCAAAAATTGGTCTCAAGGAGGGAAAGAAGTACTTTTGAAATTGGTGGCTCTGGCCCTTCCGGTTTATGCCATGTCTTCTTTCAAGTTAACAATGGAGATATGCAAAAATATTACGAGCGCTATTATGGATTATTGGTGGAACAATTCAGAACATAGGAAGAAAATTCACTGGGTAGCTTGGGATAAAATGTCTCTACCTAAGGAGTTTGGAGGGCTCAGGTTTTCGTGATCTGTCTTCTTTCAATCAAGGTCTACTGGCTAAACAAGCGTGGAGGTTGCTCAACGATCCCAACTGCTTTTTTAGTAGATTTTTTAAAAGTAGATATTTTGCTACTTTCACATTTTTTTGTATGCACCAAACAGAAGAAGACCATCGTATGCTTGGCGAAGTATCATCTTTGGGGGAGAAATTTTAAGCCATGGACACAAAACAACCATTAGGAATGGTATGAACACATTGGTTTGGGCGGATAATTGGTTATATGAAGGAAACCCAAGGAGACCCTCAAATATCAACACTTTGATAAATGTTGACTAATGAGTCTGTGATTTGATCGACTCTGTTACACACACTTGGGACTTGGAAAAATTGCGTACTCTGTTTCCACAAAGGGATGTCAACTTGATTAGGCAACATCGTCCTATGCTTTCTCGTCATGACTCCTTTTCCTGGGCTGTAACTAAGAATGGTATGTATACGGTTCATTCTGGTTATGATTTTTTCACTACGAAAGATTAAAAGCTATCTCTTTATGAAAGCATAATTGAAATCTTCAGTGAACCCTGTTATTAAGAGTGTTTGGAAGCTAAAAACAGTTTCAAAAATTAAACACTTCATCTAGAAATCACTACATGGGGACATCGCTATTTCAGATAGATTGAAAACAAGGGGAATGAAAATTCATGATGGCTGTCTGATCTGTGGTTGTGTAGAGGAAACTGTTAACCACATTCTCTTTGAATGTCTGAAAACTCGTCAAGTTTGGGCTCTATCTAATGTCCCATCTCCTCAATCGGGTTTTGGGAACTCGATCTATGAGAACATTCATTATTTGGTGAAAGTGTCTTCTGAGTCCAGAATCCCTGAGGAAATCCGCCTTTTGCCACCTTGGATTCTTTGGTTGTTGTGGAATAATAGAAACAAGTTGTTATTCAAAAATCTCTCTTTGCCAGCAGACCAAGTCATGGAAAAGGCATACGAGGATGCTAAGCACTGGAAGCTAGTTCAAATCAGAGAAGTATATTTGGAAAAAGATTCACAAAATGTAGATAATAAGTGGTTAGCTCCAGAGATTGGTCCTCTCAAATGTAACATTGGTTTTCTTGGAACAAAGCAAAAACATTATATGGTGCTTCGTGGGTACTAAAGAACTCGTGTGGAGTGGTCATCTACCATAGCTGAAGGTATTTCTCTCATGTACTTTCATCCTTTGATGCACAGTTAAAGAGTTGGTTATGGACTTTGTAAAGCATGAAAAGTCTCCATATAGAAGAAGTCACTTTCGCGGTGCGTCTAAAGAGATGATAAATGCTCTGCATAAGCCAAATGATTATCCCTCCATTGCAGGTCATTTAGAAGAACTTCTCGCATGCACTTTGGATCAAACTTCATGGGATATCGTCTTTGAACCTCCCTTGTGCAACAAGGTAGCCTTTTAAATTGCCCGAAGTGTTGTTGCAGACCTGAGATTGCCCTCGTATGTCGCAACCGGAGGTCCTTGTTGGCTGCATGAGCTAATAGACAAGGAGATAGTGAGTACCGTAGTGTAATCCTCCCTTGTTTGGGGCTCTTGCTTAGACCTTGTTTTTCAGGCTTTTAATTGTGCCCTGTTTGGGTTTTGGTTTTTGTCAAAACTTTGATGGTTGTTGCTGTTATGCATTAATAATATAATACCTCCAGACGAAAAAAATACGCTACCAAATGAATACGGTTTTGGTCGAGTTTACCGTATACAAAATTTTAAACTCCAATACTATTGACTAACCTTTTTAATGTTGATGTTTGAAATTATCAACATTAAACCGATCAATTTTTTTACTGAATAACCAAAAATTCAAGAGAAGTAATTTTTAATCGATAATTATGAATTATTACATTTGTTTGATCTTACATGTGAAAATGCTTTTAAATGGAAAAATATATATAGATATATATTTTGTGATGATTATTGTTTCAACAGTAGTATCTCTATAACATTATTTAAGGAGTCGTTTTCTTAAACCGGACACAATTTTTTTTTAAATGGATAACTGATTATAAAGAAGAATGTGTTTTTCTATATAGAACATAATAACATTTTATTATATCTCATTCTAACACTTTAAACTTAATAAAAGTGTGTTGGTTTTAAAAAGTGTTTATAAGTGTAACAAGTTTGTAAAAAATGTGTTTGAATGTAATAAACTCCTTAATATATACTAAGCGAGATTTCATGAAAGACAAAAATGTCAAATTTGATTGAATCATATATTTATATGTCAATTTTGTTATTTAAAATACACTACATCTAAAACTTTGATGTAATTTTTTAATTGTGAAATATCTTTATTAAAGTTAATAACTTTTAAATTTAAAGTTCGATATGGTATATTATAAGCTTTAGTTTATTTTGTTCTTTACTATTTATAGACCTCATATGGTTGGATCAATTATCTAGTTAGTATAATTTATAATGATCATCAAAGATTTTATCTCACCCTACATTTCATATTTTCTTCTAAGACTTATGATTGTTTCATAGGCCTAGCATCAAGACTTCTTGGTTTCCATGTACATTCTGATTCGAGTTAAGTCCTTCATGTAGGTCATGATTCGCGTTAATCATTCTTGGTTTCCATGTACATTATGATTAGCATTAAGTCCTTGATTTCCATGTGCAATCTGATTCGCGTTAAGCCCTTCATGTATAATCAGATTTTATGCACCATGTTCGTCATAAACAGGTCCGCCAACCAGATTTCCACGTCTAAGTCCTCATCTTCTTCTTGTAAGACATGGTTGTCTTCTTGTACCACCTGGTTATCTTCTTGTAAGACATCATCCTCCAAATAAAAAACAGGCTACTCTTCTTGTAAGACCTGATACTCCAAATAAAAATAAAAATAAAAATTAAGCTGCTATAGATTATGGAGGAACATGTCATAGTCCCATTTATCCAAGTCCTCATTTTCTTCTTGGGCATTTTCTTCTAGACCTTTCACATCTTCCCAAAAAAATCCTCGTACCAATCGTAATTTATAAACAACACACGAGTAAAAACAAAAAAAAAATCAGACTTGGTCACATGATATTCACCATATGTTCGACTTTGAACACAATTCGAATAGGGAAATTGGCAACAATAACCAAAATATTTAAGCAAGTAACCATATAACTGAAATGGATAGAATATACTTCATATTTTCTACAAATATTACTATACAACTCTCACAACATACGCTCAACAAAGCACAACTACATATTTTTTTTCCTTCTTAATTCTCTTTCTTCTTTGTAAAGTGTTTTTTTTCCTCACTTCAGTTATTTTCTTTGTAATCTCTTTGAAAATAAATGATTCAAACTCAAAATCCTACTTAAAGAAAAAGATTTTTATCGCATTGATTTTTTTTTTTAAAACGGACACATTTTGTTTTAAATGGATAATGATTATAAAGAAGAATGTGTTGCTCTATATAGAACTTAATAACATTTTATTTTATCCCATTCTAACACTTTAACCTTAATAAAAATGTGTTGGTGTAAAAAACTGTATAAGTATAATAAGGTTGATAAAAGTGTATTTGAGTGTAATAAACTCCTTAATATACACTAATCAAAATTTTATGAAAGAAAAAAATGTCAAATTTGATCAAATCATATATTTATATGTGAATTTTGTTATTTAAAATACCCTACATCTAAAAGTTTGATGAATTTTTTTGAAGTGTAAAATATTATAATTAAAGTTAATAATTTTTAAATTTAAAGTTCAATATTATATATTATAAGTTCATAACTTTAAATTTAAAGTTCGGTATTGTATATTATAAGTTTTAATTTTTTTTTTTGTTACGATTTATAAATCTCATATGGTTGGATCAATTATCTAGTTAATATTATAATGATCTTGAAACATTTCATCTCACCCTATATTTTATATTTTTCTTCTAAAATTTATAATTGTTTCATATACCAGCTACAATTCATTAACTTATGCCTTCAAAATTTTTAAAATGGCTCTACAACGAGTTGTACATTATAGTCGTGATTTATAAACAACACACGACTAAAAACAAAAAAAAAATCAGGCTTGGTAACATGACATCCACCAAAAGTTCAACTTTGAGTACAATTCGAATAAGGATATTGACACCAATAATTAAAAAGAAATTATATTTAAGCAAGTAACCATATAAGTGAATGGCTATAATATACTTTATATTTTATACAAATATTACAATACAATCCTCACTTCACAAGCTCAAAAAAGCACAACCATATTTTTCTTTTCCTTCTTCGTATCTCTTTCTTCCTTGCAAAGTGTTTTTTCAGCCCTCAATTATTTTTCTTTCAATTTCTTTGAAAATAAATGATTCAAACTCAAAATCCTACTTAAAAATAAATATTTTTTATCCCATATCCTATGATATGATTTTTGTTTTAAACGGACACAATTGTTTTTTAAATGGATAATGATTATAAAGAAGAATGTGTTGTTCTATATAAAACATAATAGTATTTCTATATAGAATGATGATTACTTACTTAGATACAGTTATCCAATTTTTAAAAAATTTGTATCCATTTTTTAAGTATTGAAGCCATGGCATATACGTTGGTTTGTAGCTTACGGTTTAGTATTTTGGATTTTGAGTTTTAACATGTAGGACTAATGTTAAATAGAACAAAAAACATTCATGTCAGTTTCTATAAAATACCTAGATTGACGGGTTCTACATAGAAACTATAAAATATACCAAGTCTTTCAAAATTAAGAAAATACATAATTTTCAGGTTTTGAGTTTATATATAAGGTTTATAACTTATTTTTCGGGTTAAGGTTTAACTTTTTGGGTTTATGTTTTAGTATTTTGGATGTAGAGTTTATTTATGTAGACGTCATGCTATATTGAACACAAAAACATTCGCGCCAGTCTATATATAACACATCTAACATTCCATTTTATGAATTTATATGTAGAAAGGTGCGTTCTTAATAGAAATCATTTATCCATTTTTGAGAAATTTGTGTCCGTTTTAAAAAATTCAAACCATTACATATGATAAAAATGTAGATTTTTTTCCAATAGTGCATTAACCGGTATAAAGCGTAACGAGATAAGCAATCTCGAAAAACTCAGTGAAAACTGAGTGGTTAGGGTATCGCAGACTTAATGAATTTCACCAACGGCAGACCGAAGGCAGATTGATATTGGAGAATTCATTTATAGAGATTTTTTGTTATTGTATATTTGTATATACTTCCACTTCCTTTATACATTATTTATTACTGTTTATTACAACTTAAGTTAAAAAGAAAAACTCAAATTTTTCTTCGTTATCATATGTTTCTTTGTTCAACACGAACACTATGTGAAGTATTCCCTTGGTATTGTACTCCTTTATTAACCATGGCTATTGATTTTTATTCCAATTTGTTTTTTCAATGTAAATAAGCTTTTAAAATCTTAGATTTAAGATCACTTTGGAGTTATGACGTCTAAACAAATGTTAATCGAAGTTTTTAATTCGTTTGGAGTGGTTTAGGATTTCGCAGACTGAATGCAGACATAGCGCAACATTTTTGAAGAGTTTCTACATAAAGAAAAAGGCAACGCTATCTTAACTGTACGACAAAAGGAGGCGCCGTCTTAATTAGGTAATATTATTTTACAATTTTTCCATAATATAATTTGGGCCTCAAATTATTTGTTCCAGGCCCATGACGAAGCTCAAAAACCTTAAAAAAATACAACATTGACTCTTCTTCTTCTTCCCCTCAGCAACCCTAGCTAAGTCATGGTAACCCCTCTCAAAAGTGCCTCTGACCAGCTCTTGTGCATATGCCAACGCTTTATGCGCCTTCGTATAGTCTATGTCAAGACAATGTAGTGACTTAATACAGTTCATTACATGGTTTTGCGTGATTCCTTTAAGATCATTACCACCACTAAACCTATCAACATACATCTTTCCAATACATTTTGCATTAGCCTGTCGGTGACGAGAATATCTATAGACAACAGAGCATGTATGACCTTCTTTATATATCCGAATGAGAAATTTTGGAGATTCAAATAAAACTGACAGAGCCGACGCATGGATCCTCCATGAACAATTAGGAACAAAACATTTCGTGATAAATAGTTTCTTCCTGATGTGTCGATTTTGAAATCAAACTTCTCGATGACTAAAATCTTGCGTAATTGCATAATTAATGCTTCCTTGTTATCAAATATAGTACCAACCTTAATAGTTCAATATTTTTTCATTGGTAAGGGCTTCGTAGGCGTGTCATCGAATATATCGCAGAATAGCCTCTGCTGTTGCTTTGCAGACTGTTGGCAGTCTCTACTGTTATTCGGTGATGGCATCATATGCTCGTCTTTAACATTACCAACATCATCAAAATCCACACGACCATCCTCTTTGAAATCACAAGCTTCATATTTACCCGCAGGTTCTGCTTTAATTTCATGGTTTATTCTCCATGACACGCAAAGCCGGATAACCTCTTTTCCGCCATTGTGATAAAGTTTGCAAGTTGCCTATCATTATTCAAGAAGATGGGAGGTGTGTCGCTAGGCATTTTCTCCAACATATGTGTAGGCAACTTATCAGCAATCTCGACTGCATTCATATGCGTTTCGAAGTTGTAATCTTCACAAACAATGCAGAGAAATTCCTCATACTTGATTAGTTCTTTAACCGCAAACAACTTGCTTCCTTTTCTTGAATCAATGTCGAATTCCCACCCAATTTTCACCTTCCATTGTCCAAAAACAGTACACAAATGCAACATTATCTGCAAAAAAGAGAATGTTCACTAGTAGATTAACTGCAAAAGATCTGCAACACAGTATCTTAGAAGATTTTTGGCAGAGTTCTAAACTTTAGCAGAGTCCTTTAGAAGTAGCTCTGCCAAAAACGTACTAGAGCTCTAGACGCAGTTTAGAAGATGGTGGTTTATGGAGCTAGTGTAATGTTTTGAAGTGTTACCTATGTTTGTTCTTCCCGATAATATGCTTGCCTTCAACCCTAGACTATCTTTGACTCGCAGATATTGTTAGATGTAAACGAAGATCATCTTCCCGAAGAATGTACGTACTTTTGTTTAAAATCGAAGGCTATAAACAATCTTAACGCGGATTTTGCTTCTGTCACTTGGAAAATATGAAATCTCCCTTTGAGGGTGAAATCGAAATAGTAGATCTAGGTTTAAGGTGGAGAAGTTGAAAAGTTTTATAGCAAACTCAAAAAGTAAGAAGTAATGACATTCTTGTTATTATTGTGAAAAAGAAGGATACATTGTAATTGACTTTAAAATCCGACTGTTTATACAATTTAGTTACGTTGCAAATGTCAAGACAGACCCTGCGAACAGTATGCTACCGTCTGACGAGCAATATCTGCCTTAAGTCTACAAAAATGCACACACAATATATGCATTAAGTCTACACAATTGACACATTATATCTGCCTTAAGTCTACATCACGCAGACTTTGCCAAACCATAAGGGTATTTTAAACATTTTCATAAAAGTGTACTAATTCTACAATTTTTCCTACGAATGTACCCCGCTTGAAATTAAAATCAGAAAACGTACTATTTCAACAAATCTCCCATAAATATTATCATACAACCATTACTAGACATGCTCAACAAAGCACAATCACATATTCATTTTCCTTCTTCATTTATCTTTCTTCTTTGTAAAGTGTTTTTTTTTCTCACCTCAATTATTTTTCTTCCAGTCTTTTTGAAAATAAATGATTTAAACTCAAGAAAAATATAGTCCAATAGGACGGTTTGATTTTTTTTTAATATACACAATTTTTTTTAAATGGATGAATGATTATAAAGTAGAATGTGTTGCTATTTATAGAATATTTTTATCTCATTCTAACACTTTAACCTTAATAAAGTGTGTTGGTATAAAAAAATATTTATAAGTATAATAAGTTTGACAAAAAGTGTATTTGACTGTAATAAACTCCTTAATATATGCTAAACGAGATTTTATGAAAGAAAAAATGTCAAATCTGATCGAATCATATATTTATATGTCAATTTTATTATTTAAAATACACTACATCTAAAAGTTTGATGTAATTTTTAAGTGTAAAATATTATAATTAAATTTAATAACTTTATTTTAAGTTAAGAAATTCGATATTGTATATTATAAGTTTTAATTTATTTTCTCGTTACTATTTATAAATCCCACATGGTTGGATCAATTATCAAGTTAGTATAACTTATAATGATCTTGGAATATTTCATCTCGCCCTACATTTCATATTTTTCTTCTAAGATTTATGATTATTTCATATGCCTATTTCAATTCATTAAGTTAGACCTTCAAAATTGTAGAAATGGCTGTACAACCAATTATACATTATTGTCGTGATTATAAATAGTTCATTTATAAACAACAAAAATAATATTTAGAATTGATCACTTGACATCCACCATATATTAGACTTTGAACACAATTCAAATAGAGATATGGGCACCAATAACCATATAAGTGAAATAACATACTTCATATTTTTCTACACATATTACAATAAAACCCTCACTACACACACTCAACAAAACACAACCACATATTCATTTTTCTTCTTCATTTCTCTTTCTTCTTTGTAAAGTGTTTTTTTTCCTCCCCTCAATTTTTGTTTTTCAATTTCTTTGAAATTAAATGATTCAAAGTCAACTCCTACTGAAATATATAGATTTTTATTGCACAACCTATGGTTTACGTTTTTTTTTAAAACGAACACAATTTTTTTGTTAAATTGATGATTGATTATAAAATAGAATGCTTGTTCAATATAGAACATAATACAATTTCATTCTATCTCATTCTAACACTTTAACCTTAATAAAATGTGTTGGTATAAGAAAGTGTTAATAAGTGTAATAAGTTTGATAATAAGTGTGTTTGAGTGTAATAAACTCCTTAATATGTCAATTTTACGAAAGTGTGTTTGAGTGTAATAAACTCCTTAGTAAGTGAGATTTTATGAAAGACAAAAATATCAAATTTGATCAAATCGTATATTTATATGCCAATTTTGCTATTTAAAATACACTACATCTAAAACATTGATATAATTTTAGGTTAAATATTATAATTAAAGTTAATAACTTTTAAATTTAAAGTTTGATATTGTATATTATAGGTTTTAGTTTTTTTGTTACTATTTATAAACCCCACATGGCTGGATCAATTACCTAGTTAGTATAAATTATAATCATCTTGAAATATTTTATCTCACCCTACATTTCATATTTTTCTTCTAAAATCTATGATTGTTTCATAGGTATACTTCAATTCATTAACTTAAGCCTTCAAAATTTCAGAAATGGTTCTACAACTAGTTGTCCATTATAGTCGTGGTTTATAAATAGTCCATTTATAAACAACACAAAAATAAAATAAAAACCAGAACCGGTCACATGACATCTACCATATGTTCAACTTTGAGTAGGAAAATTGGCATCAATAACAAAAAAAAGAAGTTCTATTTAAGCTAGTAACCATATAAATGAAATGATTAGATTATACTTCATATTTTCTACAAATATTAAAATATAATCCTCACTACACACGCTTAACAAAACACTACCACATATTCTTTTTCCTTCTCCATTTCTCTTTCTTATTTGTAAAGTGTTTTTTTCCTCTTTTTTATTATTTTTATTTTAATCTCTTTTAAAGTAAATGATTCAAACTCAAGATCCTACTGAAAATATAGATTTTATCTCATAGCCTATGGTTTGATTTTTTTTTAAACGGACACATTTTTTCTAAATGGATGAATGACCATAAAGTAGAATGTGTTGCTCATTATAGAACACAATAACATTTCATTCTATCTCAATCTAACGCTATTATCTTAATAAAGTGTGTTGGTGTAAAAACGTGTAATAAATTTGATAAAAAAGTGTGTTTGACTGTAATAAATTCTTTAATATACACTAAGCGAGATTTGATGAAAGACAAAAATGTCGAATTTGACCGAATCATATATTTATATGTCAATTTTATTATTTAAAATACACTAGATCTAAAAAATTTGATGTAATTTTGAAGTATGAAATATTGTAATTACAGTTAATAACTTTTTATTTTAAAGTTCGATATTGTATATTATAAGTTCTAGTTTATTTTTCTATTACTATTTATAAACCCCACATGGCTGGATCAATTATCTAGTTAGTATAACTTTTAATGATCTTGAAACATTTCATCTCATCCTCCATTTCGTATTTTTCTTCTAAGATTTATGATTGTTTCATATGCCTATTTCAATTCATTAACTTAGGCCTTCAAAATTTTAGAATTGGCTCTACAACCAGTTGTACATTATAGTCGTGATTTATAAACATCACACGATAAAAAAACCCAGAATTAGTCACATAACATCCATCATATGTTCAACTTTGATCACAATTTAAATAGGGAAATTGGCACCAATAACAAAAAAAAATATTTAGGCCAGTAACCATAAAAGTGAAATGGCTAGATTATACTTCATATTTTCTACAAATATCACAATGCAACCCTCACTACACACGTTCAACAAAGCAAAATTACATATTCATTTTTCTTCTTCTTTTAAAGTGCTTTTTTTTCCTCCCGTCAATTATTTTTCGTTCAATCTCTTTAAAAATAAACTTTCAAACTCAAGATCCTACTGAAAATAGTTTTTATTGCATATAATATGGTTTGAATGTTTTTTTTAAATGGACACAACTTTTTTTATGGATGAAGGCTTATCAAATAGAATATGTTGTTCAATATAGAACATAATAATATTTCATTCTATCTCATTGTAATGTTTTTATCTTAATAAAGTGTGTTGGTGTAAAAGAATATAATAAGTTTGATAAAAAAAGTGTTTGACTGTAATAAACTCTTTAATATACACTAACCGAGATTTGATGAAAGGCGAAAATATCAAATTTGACCGAATCATATATTTATATGTCAATTTTCTATTTAAAATACACTACATCTAAAACTTTAATGTAATTTTGAAGTGTAAAATATTAAAATTACAGTTAATAACTTTTAATTTTAAAGTTCCATATTTGTTACTATTAATAAACTCCACATGGCTGGATCAATTATTTAGTTAGTATAAATTTTAATGATCTTGAAACATTTCATCACACCCGGCATTTCATATTTTTCTTCTAAAATTTATGATTGTTTCATATGCCTACTTCAATTCATTAAATTAGGCCTTCAAAATTTTAGAACTGGCTCTACAACCAGTTGTACATTATAGTCGTGATTTATAAACATCACACGATAAAAAAAATCAGAACTGGTCACATGACATCCACCATATGTTCGACTTTGAGCACAATTCGAGTAGAAAAATTAGCACCAATAACAGAGAAAGAAATTATATTTAGGCAAGTAACCATATAAGTGAAATGACTAGAATATACTTCATATTTTTAACAAATACAACCCTCACTACACACGCTCAACAAAGCACAACCACATATTTTTTTCATTCTTCATATCTCTTTCTTATTTGTAAAGTGTTTTTTTTTCCTTCCTTCAATTATTTTCATTTCTATCTCTTTGAAAACAAATGATGAGAAATTTTGAAAAATGGCACTTTTCAAAAATGCAACTATTCTAAAATTTTTTCAAAAATGCCACTAAAATTATATCATTTATTCAAAATATCATTTATGTTTTGGTTAACTATTTTATGTTAGGGTTTAGTTTTTAGGATTTAGGATTTGTTAGGGCTCAAAACCCTTTTTAAAATTTAAGATTTTAGGGTTTAGGGTTTAAAAAATTCTTAATAAGTGGCATTTTTGAAAATGGACAACTCATGGTGGTATTTTTGAAAATTGACACACCAAAAGTGGCATTTTTGAAATTCCTCCATGAATAATTCAAACTCAAGATTCCTATTGAAAAAATCTATATTTTCATCGCATATTTGGTTTGATTTTTTTTTTAAAACGGACATAATTTTTTTTATTAAATGAAGAAATGATTATAAAGAAGAATGTGTTGTTTTATATATAACATAATAAACATTTCATTATATATCTTTCTTTACAGAATGATGACTACTTACTTAGACACACGCATCCAAATTTTTTTAAAATTTGTATCCGTATATTAAATTTTCAAACCGCGACATATATGATGGTTTGTAGCTTAGAGTTTAGTATTTTAGACTTTGAGTTTATTTATGTAGGCGTAATGGTAAATAGAACAAAAAAACATTCGTGTCAGTCTATATAGAGCATATAGATTGTTGTTGGTTCTACATAGAAACCAGAAATTATACTAATTCTTTTAAAATTAAGAAAATACATCATTTTTAGGTTTTTAGTTTATATACAAGGTTTAAAACTTATTCTTCGGGGTAGGGTTTAACCTTTTGGGTTGATGGTTTAGTATTTTGGATGTAGAGGTCATGCTAAATTGAACAAAAATAGCATTTGCGTAAGTCTATATAAAACACATATAACATTCCATTTTATGCTTTTATATATAGAATGACGCGTTCTTAATAAAAATCATTTATCAATTTTTTGAAAATGTTTTGTACGTTTAAAAAAATTAAAACCATTACATGCGAAAATATAGTTTTGTTCCAAAGAAGAAGAAGAAGAAGAGCTCAAAGAAGAGAATTTGATGATTTCTTTCTTAATTCAAAAATCGCCCCGTAATGTGATGGTTCTATGACGAATATAGTCCCAAAGTACAATTGTAACAATCTTTTGATCAACAATACTTTATCAAAAGTCTAACAAACCAAAAATCTATGTTGTACTCTCATACACCCAATAATAATAAACAAAACGAGACTTGTGAAGGATTATTCTTTTCTCTGTTCGTCGTAATAATGAGAAGAACAATGGCTGGTTTTATAGAACCAAACCTAACGTATTTAATCAAGTGGGGGTTATACGTGTAGTTATGAGAATTGATCTCATAATAAAGACATGATTGCATCAAATTCAAACCAATTTGATTTTGTCTTTACCGTTACAAATATGTAATCAATAGGAGGAGATATTTTTTTTGTTGAATTAATCAACAATATATTCCAAAATAAATTTGAATTAAAAGATTAATTTTATGGATTATTGGCCTATTTGCTAAATTTAGAAGTCCAAAGCCAAAGTCCAGTTCAAGTATCTTCTCACTCTAATACACCAAAGTGCACACAAAGTTTTGAACCTTGTTATGAGTTCTATACTTTATATACTTGAGGATTTTACCTCTAATTTCCAATGTGGACATTACACTTTAGTCAAATTTTAAAACTTTTTAAGTTTTCCAAGTTATTCACTTTGGACCTCCAGTTCTCAATCAAATCAACTCCGATTTTGACAAGTGAATATACTACGCTATAGTGCTCACGACAAAGATTCCATCGTGTCCAAAATTCGATCATTCCGACGAACGTCTTCTCTGGAAAAACTCCCCGAAAAATGGTCTAAAAGCACTTTGTCAAAATGAGTTCCAACAAATTCAAACTTCATTCTATTCTTAACCAATTGTTTAATTCTTCCGCAATGTACCTCCGAAGTTTTCCACGAGGCACCCTAAACCTGACCACATGCGACAAGTATTTGATCATGAACAATTTCCTTCACGATCATTATGACGACAAACCCTCCACATAGTTCGACCTCCACCTCGGGCCTAACCTATGGGATACAGTTTTAACCCCCAACGAGACTGAACCAACAACCTTTGAGATGATTCATAAATTGATCACTGATAGGTTACAAGTCTGTCTTGTCAAGAAAATATTTTAACGCCATTCATCTCCACTTTAGAGCTCTGTAAGCTCAACAGCAAACCCTATAAGACCTTAGACAAGATCCTTGGAGACTTTCATCAGAGCATACGTTAGCTCAATCTCTCAGTAATTCTTGAGGGTTTAGTTTGGAATCTCATGAAAAATCCTGAAACGAACAACCACTAATTAAATATGCCCTGCTTCTTCGTTTTAGGTATATGGATTAGATGTGTTTGATCGCATTTGGTCGCCTTACAAATTTGGGAACTGGTCACAGATTAGTACCAAATTGAGATAGAACAGTTCTTTGTCTCTAGGGATGTTGTCTTTTGCGAAAAATTGTTAGGCAAAAACAAGAGAGAATCGAAATTGAGGTGAATAATACCCTTTGTCTAAGGTTTTTTTTTAATTAAACTTGTCGATGAATAATACAAACCCTTAAACATTATGTTGGAGTTGCAGGACATGGACATCAAACCGACCAAGGGTTCCAAACCGGAAGTACTTGCAATAACTAGTTCATGTCTGATTTATGATTTCCCTTTTAATTGTTTTTGCTTTTTGTTTACGTATAATTTGTTTCAGTTAATAAGCAGAGATTTAGTCTTCCTATTGTTTAAGAACCAACTCTTCCACTTTTCATTTCCCTTGTAGGAGCTACAACTCCATGATTTGTTTTTTTGTTTTTGTCTATTTAAATGAATGAAAAAGCCAGAACTGGTAATCTTAATTGCCAAAACAAAAGTGTATTTACGTTCTTGAGTTTGCAATCAATCGGAGACCTATCATTTGCTATCAAAACATTTATCTAACTTTCATTTTATTTTCAATTCAGTCACAAAATCACTCACCCAAAATTATTCACTAAATCATTCATCATTCCACCTAGAAAATGAAAGAGAAGAAAGCCTTGATTGTTACCTCACCGGATGAGTCAATGGCTAGCTCGAAGGATCGGCTCGAGGAGTTGGAGACTGTTTTCTTCATGATGCATGACAAGGTTTTGAAGATGGGCAAAGCCATGAATGGCAAATTCAGATATATGGAGGACTCATTTGACCCGCTGATGAAGGCAATCACTATCAATCGCGAAAATGGTTATAGCGATCGAATAAGAAGCTGGAGTGTCCACAGTTCCAGGGAGGAGATCCGACATCATGGTTGAGCAAGGCTAAGCAATACTTAGGGCTTTGCTTTAGCTGTGACGAAAGCTATAGCCCTTGGAACAAATGCATAAAATCCCAAATTCTCCTCATCGAAGGTGAAGATGATAGAGAGGAAGAAGATGAAGAGTTTGTGGATACCCAAGAGAAGGCAGAACCTGAGATCACACTGCAAGCTGTCACATACCGTTTTCTTTGACGGTTCATGACTCATTGCATCGCTTCCCCATGAACATTTAGACTGATCGGGTCGCGCTTCAGTGAAAGGGGAGTGCATGACAAGGTTGGAAATGCCCTTTAGAGTTATGCAGACTGACCCGATTGAGTTCAGGGTATCTGTCACTGATCGTGGAACTCACTTTGAAGAAGGAACCAAGCCATCCCTGGGCAAACTAGTCGGATATTCGAGCCATATCCCCGAGGAGCCGAAGGAATGGTGAAACTAGTCAATGTGGTCTGTAAGTGGAAGGCTGGCTTAGTATGAGAGGGTTACATCGAGCGTTGCATGGTCTTTCAAAAAAATCTCGTGACATGTGGTATCAGAACGGGTTTGTTGTACATTGCTTTGTATGGTGCCTAAGGCGGGTAGGAAAGAAACCCCTTTCCGTGGTGACTAAAGTCAAGATGGTAAGTGTAGTGCTCGAGGGGAGCCAATTGTCGGAGACTAAGGCGAGGGGCCAAGTTATGGAATATAGTAGGGGTAAGAGTTGTCTCACAATGTCACAACAGACGATCATTCTTGGGTAGGGGAAAATGTCACATACCATTTTTCTTGACAGTTCATGACTCGTTGTATTGCTTCTGCCCGATCATTTAGACTGTTAGGGTTTGCACATCAATAAAAGGGGTGTGCAGGACCAAGGTTGGAAATACAATTTGGAGTTAGATTTACCGACCCAGTTGAGTTTGGGGTATATGTCGCTGATCATAGATCCGAATTTGAAGAAGGGACTAGGCCATCGCTCCACAAACTAGTCAGGTACTGGAGTTGTATCTTTGAGTAGTTTAAAGTAGGGAGAAACCAGTTGAATGTGGTCTGTAAGTTGAAGGATGGCTTGGTGTGAGAGGGCTAAATCAAGCGTCGCACGATCTTCCAGAAAAAGCATGTGACATGTGTGAGCACTTGTCACAGACTGATTCCTCATGAACCAATTCGTTCGGTCTTAGCACATTTCTGTCCCTCGCGGTTGCTAAGTGAGCCTTACCCTAAACTCGGACCTTGTACTTAGAGAGAGAAAAAGACATTTTAGAGAGAGAGAAATGAGAAACTCTTATTAGATTTGCTTGGTTGATTACAAATGAGGAATTCCACCTCTTTCTATAGAAAATCATCTCCATAACGGACGGTAATGATTAATCCGATATAACAGTGGATATTGATCCTCTAGATCCTTCCACTTTATTCAACACTCTATACAATTCTCTAACCATTCCGAAATATTCTATAAGATTCTAGAGAGTTTTATAGTAATCCGGAAAAATAGCCAAAGGAAGAGGAGTCCAAAATTGGCTAAGTGTTGTGGAAAAAACCTCATGGATCCGGCCTATAAATCATTAGAAATTCCATGGGAAAATTGGGCCGTAACAAAGCGCTAACTTGTTTAGAGTCGCCGAAAAACCTAAGAGTCCAAATTGAAATCAACCAACGGCAGCTCGTGGCTTTGATTTCATCAGTGAGAGAGCCACTAATAGATTGAACTTCAAGATCACATCCACGAAGCCCTTCAACGTACGCGTTGCCGACGGACATCCTCTCTGGTGCAGAGGAGCATACCAAAAAATTCTGATGGGAATCAAAGGCGTGACTTTCGTGATTGACTTCTATGCTCTTCCTCTATCAGGGCTAAACATCGTTTTGGATGTACATTGGTTAGAGCAGTTGGGCTCAATTATTTGTAATTGGAAGGCTCAATCTTTGAAATTCGAATTGGCTGGAAGTCAGCTGGAGTTGTATGGGCTGAAATACCATTATACATCTAGGGCCTAACACGATGAGATATCAAGAGAAGCAAAAAAGGTTTAAGCCTGTTTTGCCCTAACAATTCAATAAGTGAACGACGTCGTTTCTTCTATCTCAGAAGAGATACGCCACCTCCTCTAACAATTCGACATCATATTCAGGTACCATCGAAATTACCGCCGAATCGAGAAATTGAACACTGAATTACGCTCAAAGAAGGTGAGGCCATATCGATATGCTCATTTTTATCGAAAGACAAGGTAAAGATATACTCAATTCATACCCCTTCTTGTCACCCGTACTCCTAGTCAAGAAGAAGGACATATCATGATAGTTATTCACCGACTACCGAACTCTCAACATCGCGGCTATGATGGACCGATTCCCGATTCCCATGGTTGAGGACATGCTCGACGAATTGCACAAAGATACATTTTTTACAAATTTAGACTTGACGGTTGGGTATCATCAAGTTCGTGTTCATCCACCGAACATTCCAAAGACTGCATTCCGCACTCACAACATCCATTATGATACTTGGTGATGCCCTTTAATTTATGCAATGCTCCGTCAATGTTTCAATCCCTGATGAATCTTCTTACGCAAATTTGTTCGGATTTTCTTTGATGAGATATAAGTGTATATTCAACATGAAAACACCTAAAGCATGTTCAAATTGTTTTGGAGGTTCTGTAGAATAGTGGGTTATTCATGAAGCTTAAGAAGTGTGAATTTGGTAAAAAAAAAGAAGGAGCTGGAATATCTAGGGCATATCATATCATGAGATTAAGTGAAGGTGGATCAGGCTAAGATTACAACCACAACAGATTAGCCAACATCGATTACAATCATGAAACTGCCTGGATTTATGGGTCTCACCAATTACTACTGGAACTTTTTGAGGGATTACGATGTTATCGTGAGTTTTCTAACCAATTTTTTGAAGAAGGGAAAATTTGAATGGAATGAAGGAGCATAAGCTGCTTTTACAAGTATAAAATCAGCTATGACAACGACACTGATGCTTGCCTTCCCTGATTTCTCTCCTTCTTTCGTTATCTAGATTGACGCTTTGGGAGATGGCATAAGAGAAATTCTATAACAGAACGGCATGCAAATAGCCTTCATGAGCCATTTTCTTAGTGTGGCGAAACAGATCTGGTCGACATATGTGAGAGAGATGTTGGCCATAGTGGTGGCAGTTAGAACGTAGAGACCTTATCTCCTTGGTCGCAGATTCACGATTCAGACTGGTCAACAGAGCTTGCCTTTTCTTTTGGAGTAGCGAAACTTAAACAAGAACATCAAAAGTGGATGGGTGAGCTTATCGGATACGATTATGAAATAACTTACAAACCCTTGTCAACCAATACAATTACAGATGCATTGTCTCATCGTGCTGATAGCACGTGCTTGAATGCGGTGTGTAAATAAAAGTAGTAAATTAAAACGATGTAAGCAATAAGTTTAAAGCGTTGGGTTTTTTAGGGATATCTCAGGGATTCATAGCTCGAATTATTTACGGTTAACTCCTAATGGCAATTAACATCGTTTTGCTTTTGTCCTAGAACTCAAATCACTGTGATAAGATTAACCCACCCTCGTGGCTGATAATCAACTATTTCTAAACTATCCTATTAATAAACTCTCGCAGTCAATAACATAGATAAACATGCAATTATAATCAAGTTCAACCGTTCATCTAACTCAGTAACCCAACTCTCGCAGGTTAAAGCGCTAGACCCATCAAACATCAGATCATAACAATAGCTCAAGTAGTGTGCAAGACAAAATCATTTCCTAATCAATCCCTAGATTATCAGTAAAGGTATATATAATAAGATCATATCTAGATGAAGAACTAATCTAATTTATCAAAAGCGCCACTCTATTTGTTAAACCCTATCTTCCCAACAATGAAATTACTTAGACATGATTATGAAAACCAGAGCAAAAGAAATAGAAAACATATTCATTAAGAGAAAAAGGGTTTAGAAACTTCTCCGTAGAGGTACAAGAGGTGAGAATCGTCTCCACCGAAGAACAAAATTAAAAAAAACAAAAAATTTTGGTAAAGATGAAGAACTTTGAAGAATGGTGAAAAGCTTGATAATTTCGTGGCTGCTGATGTCTTTTTATAGTGTAGGGGTCGAAACCTAGGGTATATTCCTTGAAGTATTTGGAGATAACGTCGAAAAAAGAATATTCATATATTTTAGGAGGGTGATCGATCGATCGCTGAGGGTGCGATCGATCGATAGCTAAGGGTGCGATCGATGGATTGCTACTTAAAATAATTCCCAGCCAACGTTTTGGATGGGTGATCGATCGATCGCTGAGGTGGTCATTGATCGATCACTCTTTAACTCCTCTACTTGCTTATCCTCGAGTCTAAATCAACTAGTATTCAGTAATCGGAACATAAGTAAATCGGAACATAACTTGATATCGCACCATTGGATTTTCACGATCTAATATAGGAATCGAAGCTAATACTCCTATCTATCTTGTGGTAAATTTTGAGCTTGATCTAACGGTGAAAAGGTATCCGTCTGATGCAAAATATTTGATGCTCATAAGCTGTCCAACCTTCAAATTGCTTGTTTTGCATTTTTTTGTCCAAATTGCTCCAATTTTCTGTACAGACTCTAAAAACTACAAAATCATTAAAAGAAGCCATACAATACCAAAATCAAGTAGTTTCGTTATTAAAAACCTATTAAAAACATAATAAAAACCTGTAAAATATAAGGTATATCAGTTTGTCGCATTTGGACAACTACACATCAATATTGATGGTCGTTGACCGCGTTACTAAATCTGCACATCTGGCACCCTTTTCTAATCCCTATAAGGCGAGGTTTGTGGCTTCTAAATTCATTGAATTTATTGTGAAGCTATATGGGATCCCTAAGTTTATTGTCAGCAATTTGTGAATGGCTTCTGGCATGACTTGTGGTGTTTATCCAGCACCAAACTAAGCATGTGATTAGCTTACCATCCACAAACCGACGACCATACTGAAGTAGTCAACCGCTACAATGAACAGTTTTGGCGTTGATTTGTTCATGTTCGGCTTAAGTAGTGGAATTTCATGCTTTTTTGGGCAAAGTATTGGTACAACACAACGTACCAATCCTCCATCGGAATGACATCATTCAAAGCTCTTTATGAACGTGATCCTCCACCACTTGCAGGTTGCAAATCTGACACCGCACATGCCCAAGAAGTTGATGAGCAATTGTAAAACACTATGCGTTACTCAAGAAGCTAAAAAATCACTTGTAAGCTGCAAAAAATCGGATGAAGCAAGCTGCATATGCCAACAGAAGAGATATTTATTTTGATGTTGGAGATTGGATTTTTCCTTAGGTTGCAGTCTTATCGCCAACTTACTATCTTCCGTAGAACGTTACACAAGCTCTCCAGTAGATACTATGGGCCATTCCAGATCGAAGCACGCATTGGACTGGTGGCATATCGCTTAAAACTTCCTAAAGGTACTAGAGTCCACTCAGTTTTTCATGTGCTTCATCTTAAGAAACGTGTGGGCTCCGATACACCCACTTCAATAACAATGTCCTTTTCTACGTGCAAATAGCATGTTCTATCATACCCCGGAACGTATGCTGGAATTTCACGACGTTAGTCAGAATGGAACAAAAATAAGAGAGGCCTTAGTCCTGTGGCAAGGACTGACCACCAGAGATGCTACTCGGGAGAATCTGGAGCAGCTCAAACAAAGTTTTCACACACTAAATTTTGAGGACAAACTTCATCTCTTAGGGAAGGGGGGGTGGTTAATGATGAAGTTATAGGAAATGGCTGAAGAACTTCAAACCGACAAAGGATTCCAAACCGGAAGTACTTGCAATAACCTGTTCATATCTAATTTCTAATTTCCTTTTCAACTGTTTCTGCATTTTGTTTACGTTTAATTCGTTTCATTAAATAAGAAGAGATTTGGTCTTCCTATTTTTTAGGAACAAACTATTCCACTTTCCATTTCTCTTGCTTGTAGGAGGTATGAATCCATGATTTATTTTTGTCTATTTAAATGAATGAAAAATTCAAAAATAGGTAATCTTTATTGCCAAAACAAAACTGTATTTACGTTCTTGAATTTGAAACAATCTGACACCTATCACATTAACCACCCTCTTTTTTGCCACATGATCCCAAAACTTGAAGCCTTCCACATCTTTCTCAAACCCTAGAAAGATGAACATGTTGCATACCTTAGCGCATTCATCACTAATCTCATATTTGAACTCGTTCCTATGAAAAGTAACCATAGAGATCTTATTTTTTCCCATACTAGAATATGCCTTACATCATCCTAAGTCATGATTATACAATTATGCATACATATCTTGATCTATCCAATACCAACAATGTTGCATGCCCTATCGTTTCCCAATCGAACATAACCCATACTTTCAGCCTTATATGTCTCAAAACATTCCCTGTTTGGAGCCATATTATATTAGCAACCTGTATCCATAATTCAAGAAGTTTTGTGATTACCTCTTGATGTGACACAAAACATGTATGAATCTCCACCTTCTAAACCGTCATTCTCTGCCACGTTTGAAGATGTGGTCCCCTTCGAAATCCACTAAGATTTTTAATCAATTTGACAACAAGAACACACTTACTATGAGAAAAAGGCTGCCACGTCTATGGATAAACCAAGTACGAAGTTCATCGCTCCAATCCCTCATCTCGAGGGCGGTCACATAGATGCGGTTTATATTCGAACGTCTAATATTGCAAGTTCAAAGTCGAACATATGGTGGATGTCATGTGAGTGAATCTATTTTTTTTTGTACAGTCATGTGTTGTTATGAATGGACCATTTATAAATCACTACTATAATGTACAAGTGGTTGTAAAGCCTTTTTTCAAAATTCCAAGGCCTAAGCTAATCAATTGAAGTAGGCCCTTTGATAGTTTCATGCATCACATCTTTAGGAATTCCAGGCTTTTGTGTCGAATACTTCTAGGATTCCGTGTTCGAAAGTTATTTTCTTTTGGGGTTTTCTTTTCTTTTTTGGGAAGTTAGGATAACTATTCAAGTTCGATTAACATTCACAAATACTCCATAAGTCAACTCTCGCAGCTTATGACCTCATGCTCGTCTACGCTAGTTCAAGAGATAAATAAGCATTTTTGGTGGGTAAATTAACCTGGCATCAACTACTAAGTGGCCAACAAAGCAATGTGCAGTAAGATTAAGCAAAGAGCGAAGAACTTTCTACAAGAGATATATTCTAAATCCAGCCACCTAAACTAGTCAATCCATAACTTCCCTTTTGAAAACCCTTAAACCCAACAAGAAAACTACTCAGACATGATTGAAGAAATCATAACAAAAGTAGAAGAAAATCACAGAGAATAAGAACTAGGGTTCAGAAATTTGTCAATGGAGTACAAAGAGGATGAGATCTTCTCCCTCAAAGAATAAGAACTAGAAAAGTATGCTAAAAGGGCTGTAAATTTCGTGGGTTGTATGATAAAAGTCGTGGTGCCCTAAAAATTACAAAGAAGAGATATATTTATAGGTCTTGGGAAGCTTATAATTCTTGGAACTTTTCCTTTATGGATCAGGAAGTATTGGACTTGTATTTGGTCCTTGGAATTGTACATGAGGTGTGCCCAGTTTGGGAGGCATCGTGATCTCGGGGGAGAGGCTTGTGACCTCGGGTGGAGCTCCTCTGCTTCCAGGTTGAAGTCTGCTCGGACATTCTTCTGGAAAATTGGCATAACTTGTTAACTGTTGATCCAAATGAC
Source organism: Pseudoturritis turrita (assembly GCA_900406555.1). Taxonomy (NCBI): domain Eukaryota; kingdom Viridiplantae; phylum Streptophyta; class Magnoliopsida; order Brassicales; family Brassicaceae; genus Pseudoturritis; species Pseudoturritis turrita. The sequence continues at coordinate 46,978 of OVBL01000711.1, forward strand.
TTGAGACCACTTCTGGATTAAATTTAACTAACGTGGATATGTGTTAAAAGTTAAGATCGATCCAATAATTTTATGTCCTTCAAAGAATCTCAAACATCTGATGCTTCAGATCTATCCTGAAATTGCATTTGTTGACTTTTTCTCTCTTTTTATTCCAATTTATGTTAAAAACCTGTAAAGACACTAGAAACACTAAAAACACTAAAACCAATATAAAATATTAATTAAAAACCTTTAAAACCATAGTTAAAAACCGTAAAAACCGATGTATATTAACTTCCTCGGACTTAAACTATTGTTTGTTCTCAAAGTACAGAAAAGAGGTTTGAAAACGTGAAAACTTACATATCCTTTAGAACGCCGAATTAACCATCACTCTTATAAGCCATATAGAACAGCATCAACATTAGAGATCATTTCTTTGTACTTCACCATAAGCTTAGAAGTTGTCCCAATTCCGACCCACAATCCATAAGAGTTACTCAAAATTTATATTGCTGACCTATTTAATATTAAAGGCGTGTGGTCTCGTCGAGGCAGTATCGATCAAAGAACGTTGGACTCTTGCCCTGATCACTCAAACAGTCTTACTTTCGACTTTTTTCCTCTCTTTTTTCTCACTTTTCTTTGTCGAATTTCTCCTTACTTTTCTAGGGTATCATTTTATTTTTTCTTTCGACTTATTTTCCTCACATTTTTACGGGATTTATTTCTCTGGACAGGTTTCCACGATATGCGAGAATTGATGAGATTAAGCACCAAACGCCTTGTTCACTTCTTTGCTACCTACACCCTTTTTCTGTTTTGTTTTTAATTTTTATTTATTTTGAAGGAAAGAGAGAGGAAAACCGTACTCACACAGACTTATCTTGTCAGGCTTTGAAAGAGGAGTCATGTTTGATGTATGCCAAACCCCAAGATGAGAAAGTTAGATTCATTAGGTCTGAAGTCAACGTTAGATCTTCCGGGTTTCCTCTAGGAGTTAACCATGAATAATACAAACTATGAATCCCTGATAAATCTCTGAATGCCCAACGTCTTAATCTTACTGCTTATATCGCTTTTAAGTTACTATTTCTTATTAATTGCATCAAAACCCCAAAAATCCTGAATTTACTTAGCTTAATTCTTATTTCTTTGATTATTATTGTCCACTCTAAGTCTCTGTAAGATCGATTCTTCAAGTACTACGATTGATTTGTTGTGCACTTTGTTGGGGTCATTTTCACCCACCTGAAGTTAAATGACGAGAAAAGGTATAAAAATGACTCGGTGTCAACTAAGTGTCGCGAACACCCGAGCCAAACTCAAATGGCTCTGGTGTCACACCGAAAATGGTTCGGGCGTCATCCCGAAAGTGGTTCGGGTGTCACACCAAAACTGGTTCGGGTGTCATCCCGAAAGTGGTTCGGGTATCACACCGGAAATGGTTCGGGTGTTACCCTGAAAGTGGTTCGGGTGTCACGCTAAAAACGGTTCAGGTGTCATAACTAAAACGGTTCGGGTGTCATAACTAAAACGGTTCGGGTGTCACACGAAAACCACCTGAGCCGCGAAGCGATGCCACCCGAGCCGTGAAGAGATGACACTCGAGCCGTGAAGCAACGCCACTCGAGCCATGCAGAGATGATACCCGAGCCGTGAAGCAACGCCACCCGAGCCGTGAAGCAACGCCACCCGAGCCGTGAAGAGATGTCACCCGAGCCGTGAAGCAACGCCACCTGAGCCGTGAAGAGATGACACCCGAGCCGTGAAGCAATGCAACCCGAGCCGTGAAGTGATGCCACCCGAGCCATGATTCCTGATGCCACCTGTGGGAGTCGAAATCAACACAATTAGAATTTGTCGGAGGTTTGTTAAGAGGGATGAATTTCTGCGGATAAACCACGAACGGAGAGATCCAAAGATGGTTTTTATTAAGCTGTGTCGAAAAGCCTTCGTACAAGAGTTTGAGAGCAAAAAAATCTAGAGTTTTTTGCTAAGTAAATTGCGGATCCCCTTTTCAAAGGATGTACATAGATATATATACTAGTTTGAGTCGGCCAGATCAAGCCTAAAGAGACAAGGAAAACTTCCTAATCCTTCGGGATTTCTGTTCTAGCAAATTGGCTTGACTTCGTGGGCCTTTGCATCGTTGTAGGCCGAAGATGGGCTTGCCGTCTTCGTATAGAAATGACTTCGGCCGCGTCGTCTTCTAGCATCGTATAGTATTAACTTTGGCCGGACAGCTCCGTATGGAACTGACTTCGGCCAGGATTGTTTTCGGCAGCTTTGACTTTGGCTAGACAGCTTCGTATTAAAATGACTTCGGCCAGGATTGTCTTCGGCAGCTTTGACTTCGGCCAAAAAGTTTTGTATAGATTTGACTTCGGCCAGATTACCTTCGTATGGAAATGACTTCGGCAAAACCATCTTCGGCCAGGCTTGCTGAAGTGAGGGCTTGCCGATGTGCCTCGTTGCCGAAGTGGAGGCTTGCTGAAGCCGTGACTGTGCTGAAGCCTTGGTCGTGCCGATGTCTCCCTGTTAGCCGAAGTGGCCAACCTCGCCGATGTCTCCACGTTGGCCGAAGTGACCATGCTTGCCGATGTCTCCATCTTTTGCCGAAGTCTCCACGCTTAGCCGAAGTGACCGTGCTTGCCGACGTGGCTATGTTTGCCGATGTGGTCATGCTTGTCGAAGTCTCCATCCTTTGCCAAACTCTCCACGCTTAGCCGAAGTGAAGACCAAGCCTTGCCGAAGTAACGACAAAGCTTGCCGAAGTCTCTCCCTTCTTCGCCGAAGTGGAGCAAAGCTTTGCCGATGTGGGCCAAAGCTTGCCTAAGTGGAGACAAGGCTTGCCTAAGTGGAGCGAAGGCTTGCCTAAGCGGAGACAAGGCTTGCCTAAGTGGAGACAAGGCTTGCCTAACTGGAGCCAAAGCTTGCCTAAGTGGAGACAAGGCTTGCCTAAGTGGAGACAAAGCCTGCCTTAGTGAAGACCAAGCCTTGCCGAAGTGACGACCAAGCTTGCCGATGCGGCCATGCTTGCCGATATGGTCATCCTTGCCGAAGTCTCCATCCTTTGCTGAAGTCTCCACGCTTAGCCGAAGTGAAGACTAAGCCTTGCCGAAGTGATGACCAAGCTTGCCGAAGTCTCTCCCTTCTTCGCCGAACTGGAGCAAAGCTTTGCCGATGTGGGCCAAAGCTTGCCTAAGTGGAGACAAGGCTTTCTTAAGTGGAGACAAGGCTTGCCTAAGCGGAGACAAGGCTTGCCTAAGTGGAGACAAGACTTGCCTAAGTGAAGACCAAGCCTTTCCGAAGTGACGACCACGCTTGCCGATGCGGCCATGCTTGCCGATATAGTCATGCTTGCCGAAGTCTCCATCCTTTGCCGAAGTCTCCAGGCTTAGCCGAAGTGAAGACCAAGCCTTACCGAAGTGATGACCAAGCTTGCCAAAGTCTCTCCCTTCTTCGCCGAAGTGGAGCAAAGCTTTGCCGATGCTGGGTCAAAGCTTGCCTAAGTGGAGACAAGGCTTGCCTAATTGGAGACAAAGCTTGCCTAAGCGAAGACAAGGCTTGCCTAAGTGGAGACAAGGCTTGCCTAAGTGGAGACAAATCTTGCCTAAGTGAAGACCAAGCCTTGCCGAAGTGACGACCAAGCTTGCCGATGTGGCCATGCTTGCCTATATGGCCACGCTTGCCGATGTGGCCATGCTTGCCGATATGGCCACGCTTGCCGAAGTCTCCATCCTTTGCCGAAGTCTCCACGCTTAGCCGAAGTGAAGACCAAGCCTTGCCAAAGTGACGACCAAGCTTGCCGAAGTCTCTCCCTTCTTCGCCGAAGTGGAGCAAAGCTTTGCCGATGTGGGCCAAAGCTTGCCTAAGTGGAGACAAGGCTTGCCTAAGTGGAGAAAAGGCTTGCCTAAGCGGAGACAAGGCTTGCCTAAGTGGAGGCAAAACTTGCCTAAGTGAAGACCAAGCCTTGCCGAAGTGACGACCAAGCTTGCCGATGTGGCTATGCTTGCCGATATGGCCACGCTTGCCGATGTGGCCATGCTTGCCAAAGTCTCCATCTTTTGCCGAAGTCTCCACGCTTAGCCAAAGTGACCGTGCTTGCTGACGTGGCCATGCTTGCCGATGTGGCCATGCTTGCCAAAGTCTCTATCTTCAGACTGATAATCTTTTTTCCAGTAGAAATTTCTTCATTCAACTGTATTTTGGCCCAATTCCCAATGCATGATGACATCATCTTTTGCTTTATGCGCCTATATATGCTTCCACTCCTCCTCACTTCCTCTTCACTTCTTCATTTACTCAAAAACTCAAGGTAACTTCTCTCTTCCCTTCTCTCTCCTCCTTTTGAAGATTTTTATTTTAGGTTGTTGTTTTTGTTCCTCTGACATTGTTCTTGGGCCGAAGTCTTCTCTGCCGACGTAGTCTTTTGCCAAAGTGGCGAAGTGGAGCTTTCTCTTCGCCGAAGTTTTCCGATTGCCGAAGTCTCCTCCGGCCGAAGTGGAGCCGTCTCTTCGCCGAGGTGCCGAAGTCTCCTTTCTCCCTTTGCCGAAGACTTTTTCCGCCGAAGTGGGGCTAGGCCGAAGTCGCCTACTTGCCGAAGTGGAGCTCGGCTGAAACCCTTTTTCGCCGAAGTGATTTCATTTGCTGGACGAAATGGAGAGTCCTTTCAACGTAAAAATCGAAATGGAGAATTGGAGTTCCGATTGTGTTAGGATTAGGCAAGACGCGAGTCTTCGGGCGTGTTCTTCAAAGCGGCGAGTTCCTAAGGGCGGATACAAGCATGAGGCACCTGATCCACCAGGATCTACTCTCTCCACTACTGAGTCTTTGGAGACCATTAGGCACCGGTTTAACATTTCCGAAGAAATTGAACTCACCCTTCCGTCGTCATCGGATCAGGCCGATGAGCCTCCAAAAGGGTGGTTTACCTTGTACGAGAGTTGTTTTTTCATGTGCTTTCCGTGGTTTCCAATACCAAGGGTCATCCTTGAGTATCTATGGAAGCATAGATTGGTCTTGGCGCAAATAACTCCGCGGGGAATTCGACACCTGGTTGGGATCGTGGTCCGTAGCTTCGAGTGTGGCAAAAAAGTCACCGTGGATCACTTGCTGAACCTGCTATCCTTTCGGACATTTCGCTCCAAGGACACGCTTCTTTACTCCCTTTCGAACAAAGCCCATCGCAAAATTATCAGAAGATTCCCAAGTAAAGACAGATATTGGGAGGATTATTTCTTCTTTGTACCCATTTCCGAGGCTTCGGTTGGTGCAGACTGGGTTAACAAAATTAGGACCAGATGGAGAGAAATCAGTAGCCGATCTTTAGCTTTGCGAATTTTTCTGTTTCGTCGAACCTGTCGTGACCTTCCGCTTGTTTGTTTGTTTTTGCAGTTCCTAATCCGATCCCGACGTGTCCTCCAGACGTAGTTACGCTTCCCGAGACTCTAGCTTCCGATGAGTGTGATTGGCAGAGAGATTTTCTCTTCAAAGAGTAGAGAGAGCGCGGGCTCAATACTTTGGATATTATTCTCCGAGTTCAACTCCTTCGTCTTCTCCTAGTAGTATGAGGAGAGCCATGGGAAAAAGGTCATCTGTTCGTGAAAGGATGGAAGCTGAAAGCCGCGCCGCGATGGAGCAGACAGAGGTCGGCCGAACTGAGATTTCTGCTGAGCAGCTAAGTGCTGCCCTTGCTTTCCCCTCGGGCGACTCCTCTGTAGAACCGTCCGCGTTGGCTCCGTCGATCCCCATCGTGAGAGAGGTTATGTTGGGTCTTGGGTGATTGGACTTGCCTCCGGTTCATCGCATAAAGGGCAAGGCTGCGGCCACAAGTGAGGATGCCAGTCAGGTGAGGCCAGTCCAAAGACGTGCCTCGGCAAAGGCTGACAAAGGGAAAGATCCTCATAAGGATGACGCTCCTGGACAAAAAAGGCGTAACGCATCGGTTCACAGTGCCGCCGAGCACGAGTTGCCTTTGGAGCCCGTATCTCTGCCGTTCGCTTCTGAAATGGTTTGTGAGGATGCGTCGGCATCGGCCACTCTCTTCTCCAAGATTCTCTCTAAGGGGGATTACTTTTCTCTTCCCGATACTTTATCCCGGAATAAACTATATGCTGAAATATGTCGTCGTGGTACTAAGGTAGTTTGCGTTGACCTCCTTTTCTCCTACTTTGTTGAAAATGCGATGCCTGATCTTCCTTTTCTTTCCGTTCAGTTCGTGGCCTCCGTTAACAAAATGACGTCTGGTTATGAGGCAGACATCCGTAAGAACGCGAGGAGAGCTGAGCGTGCACGGAAAATAGCCAAGGAGCTTCGAACCAAGCTTAACGAAGCCAAGTGCGAGCGCGATGCTGCAACAGAGATAGCGACGAAACAGAAGAAGGACTTGGAGGCCGAGGTGGAGCTCCATAAGGAAAGGCGCGGTAGCGCCGATGATAGGATTCTTTACTTGGAGTCTCATCGGGTCCTGCAGGAGGCTCAAGTTGCCGAGCTTCAGCGGATGTTAAGCTCGGAGAGGGCCATGACCGACAAGAAGTTTGAATGGGCTGAAAAGGGGGCAATGCGCATAATGGCCAAGAAGTTTCAATCTAACGACCGAGCCAAGGAGAAGGTTAAGAGCTTGGACGGATCGTCGAAGAACAACGTGGTCGATCTTGCCCAAGTTGACGGCAACCTTGAACTCCTTGCGCTGCTTCGCGGCGACGAACCACCTTCATTGGATGCTGAAATTGAGAAACTTCAGGGATGGAGAGCGAGGTACGCCGACGCCGACAACGAGTTTGACAGGTTGGTTGCCTCATTGGTGAGTGACCTAGTGGTCTCGCCGATCCCTAAAGACTCGACCGACGTTGCGCTTGGTAATGAGTCCATTGAAGCGTTAGCGGCGGATATCGGCATTCACGTATTCTCTGGATCCAACAAGGGTAAGCTTGGTTTGACTTTGCTTGGTTCGAATGAAGCCTCCGAATCCGAGACGATGGCCGAATCCTCTGATGACGATGAGGGTGTGTCTTCAAGGGGTAAGGTATGATGACGATGGGGATCCGCCCAAGTCATTATTTTATTTATGCTTTGATGTTATTTGGACATGGTGCCTGGATGGCTTTATCCGTATTGACTTGTTATGTTTGCCTTGTGGCTTTTGCTTTGGTTGTGTCATTTCTTCGTTGTTGAAACTTGTTGCTCGAACACTTTTTTATCCAAGGATGACTGATCTGTTTCGCTATAGTTTCTGTTAATGTTAACACCAACGATTCTTTTGCTTCGTTTGGAATGATTACGTTAGTGTAAGCATACTTGCTCCGATTACGAGCACATGTGTTTTGACCAACGATTTGTTTGTTGGGTTTTCGGATGAACATTTCGGTTTACGGATACGCTACAGTAAGCATATCCGCTCCGACAATGGACATGTAGAACTGTTAAGACCAACGATTTGGTTGTTGGGTTTAGGATGAACATTTCGGTTTACGGATACGCTACCGTAAGCATATCCGCTCCGACAATGGACATGTAGTTTTGTTAAAACCAACGATTTGGTTGTTGGGTTTAGGATAAACATTTCGGTTTACGGATAAGCTACCATAAGCATATCCGCTCCAACAATGGACATAGTTAAATCCGTAAAGGATGTAGTAGTTCATTGCTGTGGCCAGTAGCAACGAGAGCGAGGAGAGGTGCCTGTTCAGTTAGGACTTTTAAGTGATTCGTGAAAGGTGCGGGCGTGATGCCTGTTTCTGCTAAGGCTTTAGTAACCCGTGGAGGGTGCGATATGACGAAAATTGCTTCGATAAGCTTGCATTAGGTAGACGCGGAGTCTATTACAAAGGTGGGAGTATACGAGTATACGTACCCACTCCCCTCCCTTTTGTTTAGGAGGGGGCAGCTGAACCCATCCGAAGATGAGTTGCCTACGTACCCTTTTGCAGGGATGTGAAGTATCCTAAGGATAGTACTTCTTGAGGTGCATTGCGTTCCACGATCTTGGTATTAGAACGCTAGACATGGTGGCGAGCTCGTACACTCCGGGTCGGACTACCTTCGTGATTTTGTAAGGTCCTTCCCAGTTTGCTCCGAGTTTGCTGGCATTTCGCTCTGCAGTATTCTGGAAGACTTTCCGTAGGACTAGGTCTCCTTCGTAGAACTGCCGATTTCATACGTGAGAGTTGTAGTACTTTGCCGCTGTGTTCTTGTAGTTCTGAATTCGAATCAAGGCTTGGTCGCACCTTTCGTTGATCAAGTCCAACTCATCAAGCATCAGCAAGTGGTTGAGACCTTCTTGTTATGGGAGTAGTCTTCGGCGAACTCCTAGAAAATGCACTTCTGGTGGAATGATGCATTCCGTCCGGTAGACGAGGGCGAATGGGGTTTCGTTGGTTGCTCGTCGCAGTGTCGTTCTATGAGACCACAACACTCCCTCCAGTTCGTCTTCCCACCGTCTTTTCTTTTCATCGAGATGGTTAAGAATTGTCTTGTTTATTGCTTCTGCCTGGCCGTTTCCTTGTGGATATCGTGGGGTGGATTTTCTTAGTCGGATCTTCCACTTCTCGCAGAAGGCTTCGAACCTTGTGGAAATGAACTGCGATCCATTATCGGTGACTATCTCGTATGGGACTCCATGTCGGCATATGATGTTACTCCATATGAAACTTTTGACTTGTGCGTCCTTGATGCTGGCACACGAATCTGCCTCTACCCACTTCGAAAAATAGTTTGTCAGGACCAGTAAGAATCGTTTGTGCTTCGACGGATGCAAAGGTCCAACAATGTCCATGGACCATCACATGAATGGATAGGGCGACGATATTGAGGAAAGCATCTCGGTTGGTTGATGAATCATTGGTGCATGACGTTGACTCTTCTCGCACCTAGACGAGTACTTCTCGCAGTCTTGTATCATGGTCAGCCAGTAATAGCCATGTCGTTTGATTTTTATCGCCAAGTCTCGTCCTCCCGAATGGTTGCCATAGGAGCCATCGTGAACCTCCTCCATGATTGCCCTTGCCTCTTTTTGTTCGACGCAGGCGAGTAATGGCCCCGACAATCGCCATTTGAAAATGTTACCGTCGACCAGGATGTAGCGTGTCGCCTGCGCCCAAAGCTTACGAGCTGCCCATTTGTCAGAAGGTAAGATACCATCGCAAATGAACCCGCGGATGTCGTCAAGATCCTTTGTCACAGCCGTATTCGAGTTCTTGCAATGTTTCATCCGTTGTAACGGCTTCAGCTGTGTGACATGGGTGGGAATCGGGAGATAGGGTTGTGGGATCCTGGTCCATGGTCGTTGCTTCTTCTTTGACATATACGGGATTATCGTTCTCATTGATTGCATCTATTTCCATCCGAGAGGCGTGTCCTTCGTCTGCCGCGTATGTCTCATCCTGGACCATTGAGTCGTTGATTACTGCTTCTCGTTCGTCAGCGTCATCTTCAGCATTGTCCGGTGCGCAGGCTTTCTCCCTTGCAGTCCTGGCGGCTTGAGACCGCGTAACCACACTCACTGTTTCTCGAAGAGTGATACTCGGGCGTTCGATGAATTCCACCGGAATAACTCGTTTCAAGGCTGGATCAGAAGTGGATGCGAGGGCGGCTAGCGCATCAGCCGAAGTGTTTTCTCCTCGTGGAATACGCGTGAGTGTGAACTCTTTAAACTGTGCAGTCAAGTCTTTGACGACTTTCAGATATGCCTCCATACGATCGTCTTTAGCTGCGTATTCCCCGCTGAACTGGTTCGCGAGTAACTGTGAATCGCAGAACGCGTGAATGCAATCAATCTTGAGTCCTTTCGCAAGCTTTATTCCGGCAAGGCTTCGTATTATGCTTCGTTGTTGGAGGCACGAAAACCTAGGCGGAAGGATTGTTCAAGTATCTCGCCCATTGGTGACGTTAGACGTATCCCGACCCTTGAACCATTTTTGGAAGATGAGCCATCAACGTGAAGTTGCCAAGTCGAATTCAGGTTTCCTTCGGCGAGGCTCTCCTCCTGAAGTTCGATTAAAAAATCGGCAACCACTTGCAATTTTACGCAGGTTCGTCTGCGATACTCGATGTCGTACTCGCTGAGCTCGATAGCCCACTTGGCCAATCTCCCGGATGGACTTGGGCTGTGGAAAATTGATCCCAGGGGGAAAGGACTAAGGACCACAATGGAGTGTGATTGGAAGTACGGCCTTAGTTTCCTGGCAGACATGACCACCGATAAATCCAACTTCTCCATATGCGGGTATCTTGTCTCCGCGTTGGTGAGGGTCTTACTGACGTAAAAAATTGGTTTCTGCTGTCCCCGTTCGTCGCGAATGAGTACTCCGCTTACTACCGTGGTGGAGATTGCGGTGTATAGGAAGAGCGGCTCTCCCTCGACCGGCTTTGCGAGCACCGGGGGACTGGCGAGATACTTCTTCAACTGCTGAAAAGCTTTTTCGCACTTCTTTGTCCATTCGAATTTCTTGTTTCATCGTAAAGTGTCGTAGAACGGTAAGCACTTATCGGTGGATCGCGAAATAAATCTGTTGAGTGCAGCCACCCTTCCAGTCAGTCTCTGTACTTCATGTTTTGATTTTGGGGAAGCCATCTGGATAAGCGCGTCGATCTGCTTTGGATTCGCTTTCATTCCTCGATGAGTAATTAAGTAACCAGGAAACTCACCGGACGTGACTGCGAATCTATACTTTGTCGTGTTGAGCTTCATGTTGTGCGAGTTGAGCTGTTGGAAACATTCCTCCAAATGTAGCACGTGATCCGTTGCCTCTAGCGATTTCACCAGCATGTCGTCTATGTAAACCTCCATCGTTCTTCCGAGTTGATTAGCAAACATCTTGTTTACTAAGCGCTGATATGTGGCTCCAGCGTTTTTGAGGCCGAAAGGCATCACCTTGTAGCAATAGATTCAACGATCCGTAATGAAGGCTGTCTTCTCGCGATCGTCGGGATTCATTAGAATCTGATTGTATCCAGAGAATGCGTCCATGAAAGATAGGAGCTTGTTACCGGCTGTTGCTTCGACCAGTCGATCAATGTGTGGTAGTGGAAAACTGTCTTTCAGGCACGCCTTGTTTAAGTCGGTGAAATCAACGCACACCCGCCATTTTCCGTTCTTCTTTTTTACTACAACGGGATTCGCCAGCCAATCCGGGTACTTGACTTCCATTATCGAACCGACTCGTAAGAGTCTTTCGACTTCATCGTTCACTGCTTTCGCTCTGTCAGGACCCAACTTTCTCCGTTTCTGCGTGACTGGTTTGAAGGTTGGGTCGACATTCAATTCATGGCTGGTTACGCCGATATCAATTCCGGGCATATCCTCTGCTGCCCATGCGAAAGTGTCCACATTTTCTTTTAAGAATGAAACCAGTTCATCCTTGATTTTTTCGTCGAGGCCGAATCCAATCTCTACGCATCGTTCCGGGTGTTCGTCATCTATACAAACTGATATTACGGGGTCGCAGGGCTGTTCTTCTTCGTGATCCTCCGCAATCTGTAATTGCTATAAGAGTTTGGAGAGTTCTTTCACTGGCTCCCTGTCTGTCTTCATCTTCTTGCGTTCTGACTTGGGTACTGGATCGGTGACAGGATTCCTGAGTTTGTGTGCAGCTAGGAAGCATACGCGGGACTCCTTCTGACTTCCCAAAATCATTTTGACTCCGCTCGGTGTTGGGAATTTTACGCAGAGATGGTAGGTCGAGGCTACGGCGCGCTTTGAATTTAACCAAGGTGTTCCGATGATGATGTTGTAGATTGCTGGGTGATCGGCTACCGAAAACTCGACGAGCTTGATGACACCCCCAGCTTGTACAGGTAGCTTGATCGTCCCGATTGTCATCATCGTTTCTCCGGAGAATCCAGTCAATGGTTTAGGGGTAGCCACTATGTCGGACAGATTTGTCTATTCTTTTGAGAGTTTCTTTGAAGATTATGTCCACTGTGCTGCCCGTATCCACCAGCACCCGGGCTACGTCATAGCCACTGATGATCAACTCGATCACGAGTGGATCGTCATGCGGTTTATCGATTCTGGCTGTTTCTCTTTCTTCGAAGGAGATTACATTGTCAGGAAACTTGGAAGGTGCGGACCAGTTGACGCTGACATTGGCTCGTTGTTGAAAAGCTTTAATCGACAAGACGGTATCAGAGCAATAGTGAGATCCACCCATTATCATGTTGATCCGTCTTCTTGGTCCAGATTGTGGGGCTTCGTCATTCTGCCTCTCTCGCTTAGGAAGATCTTCATCCGCCTGCTCGGGGCGGTTGGCGTTGGTATCCATGTCGAAGTCCTTGAGGCTGATATCCCCTTTGAGTTTGCCAGCCGCCAGTCTTGCAGCGAGTTTCAAACCTAGGATGCGACAATTTGCAGTCGAGTGTCCGAAGATATGGTGATGTTCGTAATAAGCTGCTTCATCGTAAGTTCCTTGGCCCCTGGTCCACGTGGTACTCCATGTACCTCTTCCTCGGCCTTGGCCTCTTCCTTGCCCATAGCCTGACGAATCAACTTGGTAGTTATGAGCTCTCTTGAATCCTCCTTCGTGTTGGATGTATCCAGAACCTTGGTTGGCGTTTCTGTTGTTCGGTGGGTTTCGGAGCAGAGGGAGGATAGTTCGTGGACTTCGCCTTTCCATGCTTCTGGGCTAGGATCTTCAGTTCTTCTTCGTTGGAGGCAAAGTCCGTTGCTCGATGCAATGCATCCTGGATCGTGGTTGGTGCGTTTAGTGCAATCGCCTTCCGAAAACCTGAGTCGAACCACAAGGCCTTCTTCAATGCTTGTAGCGCGTCTTTGTCACTTATCCCTTCTACTATCGATAGTACCGACTTGAATCGTTCGATAAACATTCGTAGAGTCTTGTTTTGTCCTTGTCCCATGGTCCATAGATCCGCATCGGATGTTCGGCGCTGCATGAATATAGCGTAATGTTTGAGGAATGCCGATGACAGTTGATTGAAATTGTCGATCGAGTTTCTTCCCAGCCTGGAGAACCATTGGAGAGCTAGGCCTTTAAGATGCTCGACGAACAAGAGATATTGACCAGCGTCCTCTTCTCCTTCTCTGAAGTTTTCTCGTCCTATTGCTATCGCGAAGGCGGTTAAGTGCTCCTTTGGATCAGTTTTTCCTTCGTAAACTGGTATCTTCAACTTGCCCGGATCGGAAACCCTTGGCTTGGTAATTCAAGTCGTGAATGGGGTGTTCTGTGCTTCTTCAAGCACTCGGTCGAGTTCGGGAGCCTTGCTGGTAGCTCTATGCATCTGAGATCGAACAAATTTCATCTCAGCGGCAGCTCGCTCCATGCCTGCTCGAATTTCGGCCATCTTCTCCTTCTGGGCTCGGATTATCACTTTATGCTCTTCTTCAATCTTGGCTCGCTGGGCCCAGAGGATGTTCTCCTCTTCCTCGGTGAAGTCCTGATCACGGCCGAGGTTGGTATCGCTTCGTTCGATTCAAGCTCGGGTTACACCTGCGAGTTCGGCTCCGCGGTGGTGTTCCAAGTCGTGTTCCCCTTCTGGGTTGTCCTCTAGGTCGATCACCAGATTCATTCCATTTATAGTCTGTGTGTTTGCCTCCTGCGGTGTCACGTTTAGTTCGGCGGTTGTGGTTGGTTGGTTTGTAGGGAGTAATCCGCCTTGGGTTCTTGGCGCATAGTGAGGTGTTGAGAAATCGAGGGCCGTTGGATTGAGACATCGAAGAGGACGCCTCATTAGGTCAACTCCTGAGCCTCAACCATGGGCTCGGCTCGCCGTCGCAAGGATTTCGAGCTTATCGGTCACCGTTGTGTTTAGCTTGTCCTGTTCCTCCGCCTTCTTGAGCAGCGTCTCTAGCATCGTCTTGATCTGTGTTAGGGCCTCTGGGCTTGTCTCTACGACTGCATGCGTTGGTGTATCCGTAGCTCCAGATCCATCGATCCCCGCGTCCTGCGGGTCGTCGGCTCATCTGTCGCTAGTCATCTTCTTCGAATCGTTCCTGCGGTGGTTCCTTGGAGTAAGAAAGTTTCAAATGCTTCTCCTTCTAGCGCCAAATTATGGGAGTCGAAATCAACACAATTAGAATTTGTCGGAGGTTTGTTAAGAGGGATGAAATTTCTGCGGATGAACCACGAACGGAGAGATCCAAAGATGGTTTTTATTAAGCTGTGTCGAAAAGCCTTCGTACAAGAGTTTGAGAGCAAAAAAGTCTAGGGTTTTTTGCTAAGTAAATTGCGGATCCCCTTTTCAAAAGATGTACATAGATATATATACTAGTTTGAGTCGGCCAGGTCAAGCCTAAAGAGATAAGGAAAACTTCCTCATCCTTCGGGATTTCTGTTCTAGGAAATCGGCTTGACTTCGGGGCCTTTGCATTGTTGTAGGCCGAAGATGGGCTTGCCGTCTTCGTATAGAAATGACTTCGGCCGCGTCGTCTTCTAGCATCGTATAGAATTAACTTTGGCCGGACAGCTCCGTATGGAACTGACTTCGGCCTGGATTGTTTTCGGCAGCTTTAACTTCGGCCAGACAGCTTCGTATAAAAATGACTTCGGCCAGGATTGTCTTCGGCAGCTTTAACTTCGGCCAGACAGTTTCGTATAGATTTGACTTCGGCCAGATGATTACCTTCGTATGGAAATGACTTCGGTAAAACCGTATTCGGCCAGGCTTGCCGATGTGCCTCGTTGCCGAGTGGAGGCTTGCCGAAGCTGTGACTGTGGCGAAGCCATGGTCGTGCTAATGTCGCCCTGTTAGCCGAAGTGGCCAACCTCGCCGATGTCTCCACGTTGGCCGAAGTGACGATGCTTGCCGATGTCTCCACGTTGGCCGAAGTGATCATGCTTGCCGATGTCTCCATCTTTTGCCGAAGTGTCCACGCTTAGCCAAAGTGACCGTGCTTGCCGACGTGGCTATGTTTGCCGATGTGGTCATGCTTGCCGAAGTCTCCATCCTTTGCCGAAGTTTCCACGCTTAGCCGAAGTGAAGACCAAGCCTTGCCGAAGTGATGACCAAGCTTGCCGAAGTCTCTCTCTTCTTCGCCGAAGTGAAGCAAAGCTTTGCCGATGTGGGCCAAAGCTTGCCTAAGTGGAGACAAGGCTTGCCTAAGCGGAGACAAGGCTTGCCTAAGCGGAGACAAGGCTTGCCTAAGTGGAGACAAGGCTTGCCTAAGTGGAGACAAAGCTTGCCTAAGTGGAGACAAGGCTTGCCTAAGTGGAGACAAGGCTTGCCTAAGTGGAGACAAAGCTTGCCTAAGTGAAGACGAAGCCTTGTCGAAGTGACGACCAAGCTTGCCGATGTGGCCATGCTTGCCGATATGGTCATGCTTGCCGAAGTCTCCATCTTTTGCCGAAGTC
Source organism: Pseudoturritis turrita (assembly GCA_900406555.1). Classification (NCBI taxonomy): domain Eukaryota; kingdom Viridiplantae; phylum Streptophyta; class Magnoliopsida; order Brassicales; family Brassicaceae; genus Pseudoturritis; species Pseudoturritis turrita. Next base: position 62,268 of record OVBL01000711.1, read on the forward strand.
TCCACGCTTAGCCAAAGTGAGGACCAATATGGGAGTATAAATCTACGCCAATCGAATTTGTCGAGTCTTTCAGGGAGATCCGAAACTTCTGATTAAAAACCACCAAAAACACGAGCAGAGATCCAAAGATGGTATTTTATTAAGCTGCTTAGAAAGCTTTTGTGTTAGAGCAAAAGTACAGACCTTTGCTAGGTAAATTGCCGATCCCCTTTTCTTAGGGTTTACATGAGTATAAATACTAAGTTAAATCGGCTAAGTTAATGTCTAAAGAGATAAGGAAGATTTCCTAATTCTTCGGGATTTCCTTTTAGCGAAGCCTATCATCATCATGGGCTTCGATTCATGGGCTGTCTTTGTCATCTCTTTTGTGGGCTCGAATTCGTGGGCTCGTTGTCTCGACCCAATCTCTCACCATGGTTCATGGCTCGGGTGACACCATGGTTCACGGCTCAGGTGACACCATGGTTCACGGCTCGGGTGACACCATGGTTCACGGCTCGGGTGACACCATGGTTCACGGCTCGGGTGACACCATGGTTCATGGCTAAGGTGACATACTATGGGTCGTGACCCCGATCCGTCTGTCGCACCATGGATCGGGGTACACGACCCAGCTTTGTGACCCCGATCCATCTGTCGTACCATGGATCAGGGTACACAACCCAGCTTCTTCACCGTGGGTCGTAACCCTCGATCCGTCTGTTGTGTCATGGATCGGGGTACACGACACAACTTACCTTGTCGTGGTTCGGGGTACCCGATCCACCCGCTTTGTCATGGATCGGGGTACACGACCCAACTTTCCTTTCACGGTTAGGGGGACCCTATCCACCTGCTTCATGGTTAGGGGGACCCGATCCACCTGCTTCGTCACGGATCGGGGTACACGACCCAACCTTCCTCTCACGGATCAGGGTACCCGATCCACCTGCTTTGTCACAGATCGGGGTACACGACCCAACCTTCCTCTCACAGTTAGGGGGACCCGATCCACCTACTTTGTCACGGTTAGGATCCCGATCCAACTCCTTCACGGTTAGGGATCCCGATCCAACTGTTTCATGGTTAGGGAACCCGATCCAACTCCTCCTTCACGGCTAGGGATACCGATCCAACTCCTTCACAGTTAAGGATCTCGATCCAACTTCTTCACGGTTATGGATCCCGATCTAACTCCTCCTTCACAGCTAGGGATCCCGATCCACAGTTAGGGATCCAGCTGCTAGTGCTTTTTCATACTTAGCCATTTTTCAATCGTTGATTCTCACCAGGTGGAATCTGACCCCAACAGTTAGCCCCCCAGCTTGGCAGTGTCAGTAATGTTAATGCCGAGCTGTAAGTAGTCGAGTGAGATCAACGATTCTCGTGGTAGCCCCGAACTATCTTTTTGATGATGCTCCCGAACCGTGGTCCGTGGATAACCCCGAACCATCTCTTTGTAGCATTGCTGACTCAATTCGGGTATGACTTCCTACGTAAACTCAGTTTGGGGTTTTGTTGTCTTGATACCTTTATCGGGGAGTGCAAGCATTTTTGCTGGTTCCCGAGGCGAATGACGTCACCATTTGCCTGTATAATCCGTGATACTTCTCATTTGTTCTCCAATTTATTTCTCCGAAAATTTCTTCAAAGCAGGTAACCTCTCTCTTCTTTTTCTCTCTAAATTTTTTTTTGCTTAAGTTATTTTTTAGTCGAAACTCCATTTTTCTTCCTTCGCCACCGATCCGCTTGAATTTCCCGATCCATCTTCAACTGGCTCCGCCGCCGTCTTCAAGTTTTCCGGCAGTTTGCTTTGAAGATTTAGATTGACTCACTATTCTTAAAGGATCTTCAACTTGTTCTTCAACTTTTTAAAGGTTTTGATCTATTTTGATAGGCTGCTGAGAGCCCCGATCCGTCTTTTGAATCTTAGAAACTCTAGATTCTCTTTCGCGAGCTGTTAGGGATCCCGATCTGTTCATATCTTCTAAGGACCCCGATCCGTCTTTGAATTCAACAGAAAGTCTCAATCATCTGTTTCTGCGCCTCCCGATCCATATACCCACTTGTTTGGCATTTCAGGACAGTCTTCGCTTCTTGAACCATCTTTCTCTCCTAATCCGTTTCTCACCCGAAGCTGTAGTCGGAAAGATTCTTCTGGTGCATATGTTTCAGAAGATCTGGATGATCAAAGTGGTTCGTGGGTTGGACCTTCCCTCCTTGGCAGAAAAATGGTGCTCTCTGAATCCTCGGGAGTTGGCAGCAATTCCAGAAATCCTCCGAGATTTGAAGTGCCTCAACTTCACGATTCCCCTTTTGACGAGGCGGCAAACCCCTTTGTTGATGTAATTGATCCCGATCTGCCAAAAGTTAAACCAGAAGATTGGTTCTTTGATCCAGTTGTGGCCAGACAGGAGTTGAAACGTTTGATGGGTCTTAACCGTCAAACTTCAAGGAAGAAGAAAACCAAGAAGCGACCCGATCCACCTGGTTCAACCATTTCAACGCTGGATTCGTTATCTGCCCTGAGGCATAGGTTTTGCGTTTCTGAGGAAGTTGAGCTTGTTCTTCCTTTGCCATCAGACCCAGCTAGCAATCCTCCCCCTAACCATTTTACTCTCTACGAAAGCTTCTTCTACCGCTGCCTGTTATGGTTCCCGATCCCTGGAGTTATCCTGCATTTCCTCTGGATGTATAATTTGGCCATTTCTCAAATCAACGCTCGGGGAATCAGGCATATGGTTGGCATTATGACCCGGAGTTATGAATGCGATGTAGAAGTTGGCGTCGAACACCTGACACACTTGCTGGAGTTGAGGCGTCGTAATAAGAGAGAGCTGAAGTACTATGTGTCAGGCAAAGCTAGGAGAAATATCATAAGAGGTTTCCCTTCGAAAGACGGTAATTGGGAAGACTACTTCTTTTTCGTCCCTATCTCCGAAGCGTCGGTGGGTCAGAGGTGCCTTCAATTTGTCAAGTCTGGCTGGGGAGAAATTGGTAGCCGATCCGTTGCTCGACTTGGGCCACTGCTCGGGTTTCCATTATTTAACAGTTTCCCCTTTTTCTTTTAGGTTTTTCTGACGTTGCATAAATGTTTTTGTTTTGCAGTTCGTCATCTTCGTCTTTCATTGCCTCCCGATCTGTCCGAGGTTCACGAAGTGCTTTCAGCTCGCAAGTGTAATTGGTCCAAAGATTTCAATCTTCACCGAGTGGAGAGAGCCCGAGCCCTTTCGAAAGGACAATCAGTCGAGCAATCGTCCTCTTCTCACTCTTCAAGAGATACCATGGGAAGACTTACTTTTAGAGATCGGGCTGCCGCGAAAGCCAAAGCGGAGGCGGAAGCCAAGGAGCGAGCGAAGCAGGCAAAAGCGTTGAGTCAATCTCGCCCCCCTAGCTCTCAACCTGTGGTCACTGTGGGAGTATAAATCCACGCCAATGGGATTTGTCGAGTCTTTTAGAGAGGTCTGAAAGTTCTGAATAAAAACCACAAAAAACACAAACAGAGATCCAAAGTTGGTCTTTTATTAAGCTGCTTAGAAAGCTTTTTGTATGAGAGCAAAAGTACAGCGTTTTGCTAGGTTACCACCATAGGCTCTGATTCATGGGCTCATTACCTCGGCCCATCCATTCATTCGCTCAGCTCGGCCCAACTCCTTATCCTTGGGCTTTGGCTCAGATGGTGGTGGTCGATCCGCTCGGGTGGCACCATGGTTCATGGTTTGGATGACGCCATCCAAACGGCTCGGGCGACACCACCAAAATGGCTCGGGCGACACCATCCAAACGGCCCGGGTGACACCATACAAACGGCTCGGGTGACACCATACAAACGGCTCGGGCGACACCACCAAAACGGCTCGGGCGACACCAAGGTGACGAAAAATGACTCTTGCCTCACTCCCGATCCACTTGCTTTGTTGCAGGTCGTGACACCCGTTCCGTTTATCTTGTCGTGGATTGGAGTACACGACCCATCCTTCTTCAGCACGGGTCGTGACGCCCGACCCGTTTGCCTTGTCATGGATCGGGGTACACGACCCAACTTTCTTCACCATGGGTCGTGACACCCGATCCGTTTGTCTTGTCATGGATCGGGGTACACGACCCAAACTTCTTTATCATGGGTCGTGACACCCGATCCGTTTGCCTTGTCATGGATCGAGGTACACGACCCAACTTTCTTCACCATGGGTCGTGACACCCGACCCGTTTGCCTTGTCATGGATCGAGGTACACGACCCAACTTTCTTCACCATGGGTCGTGACACCCGACCCGTTTGTCTTGTCATGGATCGGGGTACACGACCCAAATTTCTTCACCATGGGTCGTGACACCCGACCCGTTTGTCTTGTTATGGATCGGGGTACACGATCCAAATTTCTTCATCATGGGTCGTGACACCCGATCCGTTTGCCTTGTCATGGACCGGGGTACACGACCCAACCTTCTTCATTATAGGTCGCGACACCCGATCCATTTGCCTTATACACGACCCATCCTTCTTCACCATGGGTCATGACGCCCGATCCGATTGCCTTTGTTCGACTGTTAACTTCAAATGGGTGAATACTGACCCCAACAGTTAGCCACCCAGCTCGACAGTTTTAATATTGAAAGTGTCGAGGTAAAAAGTAGCCTGAAGTTAACACGCTCCGATCCAATTTTCTTTGTGATACCGAGCTCTCTCGTTATCACCCCGAACCGCTTCTCTTTATGTCATCGAACCGTTCTTCACCGTTGTCCCGATCCATTTTAGCTATCGCCCTGACCCATAGTTAAGAGTTTGGACTCAGCTCGGAGAGTGCTAGGAAGCTATCTACTTTATCGGGAAGTGCAAACGTTTCCGCCGATACCCGAGGTACGTGACGTCCCCTTTTTCGCCTATATAACTTGTGATGTTTCTCACTTTTCTTTCACTACTTTATTTCTTTAGAAATTCCTTCTAGCAGGTAACTTATCTCTCTTTTTTCTCTCTAATTTTTGCTTAAGTTTTTTTTTGTTCCTCCGCTGTTCCTTCATTTCCGCTGAGCCGCTCAAGTTTCCCGATCTATCTTCAAGCAGCTCCGCCGCTATCCTTAAGTTTTCCGGTAGTTCGCGTGAAGATTTGGATCTGATCTCGAATTCACTTTGAAGATCCCGCCTTGTTCTTCGATTATTAAGAAGCTTTGATCCATTTTGACAAGTTTGTTGATAAATCCGATCTCTTTCCTGAAATCTAGATCCTTTCTCGCGAGCTCCTGGGAATCCCGATCTGTTTGTTCTCCTGTCCAAAAGACCGATCTGTTCTCATCAAAGGATGTCTTGGCTATCTGCTTCCTCGTTACCCGATCCAGAGTAGATTAATGGCTGTCCCGGACCAATCATTTTGCGAATCTTCATTTCGGCCCGATCCAATCTCTGCTCAAAGTTGCAGCCGAGCAGATTCATCTGGTGCGAACATCCCAGAGAATTTAGACGATTCAACCGGTTCGGCGATAGGATCTTCCCTCCTCGGTAGAAAAATGGTCCTCTCTGACTATTTAAGGGCTGATTGCGATGTCGGGGTTCTTGCAGATGGGATGCTCACATTGCCAGTTTAACGAGACAGTTGGAAACGGCAAACGAACTGCGAGAGAGCAAGATTAAGCAAGCTATGCTTGAGGCAAAGCAGGAGATGTCGTCCAAGTTTGAAGACAAATTCTCCCGAGCCAGTAAAATCCTTGACAGGATTGTCGGTGAGCCGAAGGAAAATATGCTTGATCTAGCTCAGATCGAAGGTAACCTTCAGTTCATAGAATTGCTCAAAAGCGGTGAGCCGCCATCACTCGATTCTGAGGCAATAAGTCTTGCTGAGAAAAAGATCGACCTAGACAGAGCCCACGAGATATTTGCTAAGCTCGTGGCCGAGGCGAGCGGACTTTTGAAGTTGTCCCCTGTTCGTTCTGACATCTTGAAGGAAATTAACACACATGAACCCATGGAGACGGCTGCCGCAAGCGTTGGCATTCAGGAATTCTCTGGTTCAAACAAGGGAACGTCGGGCCTAGCCGAATTTAGTTCGAAGGTGGTTGTCGGTGAACCAACTCCCGAACCGTCTCCACAAAAAGATGAAGACGCTGTTTCTGAGGAACCAGTTGAGGAGTTCGTTGAGACAATGCCTGAAGATAGCAAAGTGCTGGGAGGTGACATAGCTGAGCAGCCAGTGGAGCCGGAGCAGAAGGTGGTCGTGACTCCCGAGATAACGGAGGATTACGATCCTCTCTTCTTTGTTTAGTTTAAAACTCTTTCTTTTTTGTTTAGCGCCTGGACGGCTTTATCCAAGTTGTATAAAGACCTATTGTTATTGCTTGGTTGCTGATCGGCTATCTTGCGGTTGATGAATATGTCTTTTTGTTGAGAAGCAGTTGTTCCGACGAACGGATACAAGCTCACGTTCGCGTAGTTATAAGATGATCAATCTCGAGATGATCATTTTGGTTTACAGATAGGTCACCATAAACCTATCTGCTCCGACAAAGACATCTGTTTGTATAGTTTAGGACGAGCATTTCGGTTTACGGATGTGTTACCATAAACGTATCTGCTCTGATAATGAACGAATATTTGTATAGCGCGCTTTTAATCCTGAGACAGATGAGAGTTTAGATCCGCGATGGATGTGAAGGTTCGCTATTGTGGCCAGCAATAGTGAAGATGTGGCGAGATGCCCGTTGTTGCTTGAGTATGTCTGTTTTGTTAAGACGTTGTGATCCTTGACGGATTTTTAGGTAAAGAATTGTCCTTGAAAACCTTTGCTTCGCTAAATCGTAAAATCTGTTACAAAGATGGGAGTATACAAGTATGTGTATACGTACCCACTCCCCCCAGTTTTGAAAGGAGAGGGGCAACTGAACCCGTCCGAAGACGAGCTGCCTACGTACCTTTTGCAGGGATCAAGTCACCACGTAGTTCATGTAAAGTAGCTTAGTGATAATACTTTTTGAGATGCATTGCGTTCTACGATCTCAGGACTGGAACATCTGTCATGTTTGCAAGTTTGTAAACTCCAGGTTTGACTAGTTCGGTGATCTTGTAGGGTCCTTCCCAATTGGCTCCTAGTTTGCCTGCATTTGTTTCCGCGGTGTTCTGAAAAACCTTCCGCAAAACTAAATCTCCTTCGTAGAATCTTCGTTCTCGAACATTGGAATTGTAGTATTTTGCGACCGCGTTCTGATAGTTCTGGATCCTGATCAAGGCTTGGTCCAGTCTTTCGTTGATCAAGTCCAGTTCATCGAGCATCAATAGGTGATTGAGCCCTTTTTGTTCTGGAAATAGTCTCCGGCGAATTCCTGGGAAATGTATTTTCGGTGGGATGACACACTCTGTTCCGTATACGAGGGCGAATGGGGTTTCCCCCGTTGCTCGTGTCGGGGTGGTGCGGTTAGACCAAAGTACTCCCTCCAGTTCTTCAGCCCAACGTCCCTTTTTCTCATCAAGGCGCTTCTTCAGGCCATCGAGGATTGTTTTGTTGATTGCTTCGGCCTGTCCGTTCCCTTGTGGGTATCGTGGAGTAGACTTGCTAAGTCGGATTTTCCATTTCTCGCAGAAACCTTCGAAACGACTTGAGATGAACTGCGAGCCATTGTCCGTCACGATCTCGTAAGGCACTCCGTGTCGGCATATGATATTTTTCCAGACAAAGGCCTCCACTTGCGCATCTTTAATGTTAGCATAGGAGTCGGCTTCTACCCATTTCGAGAAATAGTTTGTCAAAACCAGAAGGAAACGTTTCTGTTTTGATGGATGAAGTGGCCCGACGATGTCCATAGACCATCGCATGAATGGATACGGCATCGAGATTGATGAAAGTACTTCTGTTGGTTGGTGAATCATCGGCGCTTGGCGTTGGCATTTTTCGCATTTGGCTAAAAACACCTTGCAATCTTTGATCATCGTTGGCCAATAGTAGCCGTGACGTTTGACTTTTATGGCTAGGGCTCTCCCTCCAGAGTGATTTCCACATGAGCTATTGTGAATTTTCTCCATAATCTTCCTGGCGTCCTTTCCTTCTACGCTGTTTAGCAACGGTCCTGAGAATCTCCACTTGAAGACATTTCCGTCGAGTAACACGTAACGCGCTGCCTGGGCTCGAAGCTTGCGAGCTGCCCATTTTTTGGTTGGTAGGATGCCGTCGTATATGTATCCTCTGATTGCGCCGAGCCATTCCTTGTCGCAGCCATATTCTGCATCGTTGTTGACCTCGTTTGCTTCTTCGTTGGGTTCGACGATAGGGTCATTGCTGCTTTTCATGGTTGGTGACTCTTCAAGACTGTCTTCTTCCGTTGGGGCAATATCTGGCTCTGCGGGTGATTGGTTGGCCAATTTTTCCTACATTTCATCCATCACCTCTTGCCTGGTTGTGACATATGTTGCTTGTTTAGCCGGTTGTGAACGAGTTATGGCATTCACTGAATCACCAAGACTAATGCTCGGTGCTGGATGAATTCTACCGGGATTACTCTCTTTAGATCTGGATCAGAAGTTGATGCAAAGGCTGCAAGTGCGTCGGCTGGGGTGTTTTCCCCTCGTGGAATGCGTGTTAGGATAAATTGTTTGAACTGTGTAGCCAATTCTCTGACGATCTTCAAGTAAGCTTCCATTCGATCATCCTTTGCCGCATATTCACCGCTGAACTGATTTGCGACTAGTTGGGAATCGCAAAATGCATGGAGTTGCTCGATCTTTCGGCCATTAGCAAGTTTCATCCCGGCAATCAAGGCTTCGTATTCTGCTTCGTTGTTGGATGCATGAAAGCCAAGGTGGAATGATTGTTCCAGTAGTTCGCCAGTTGGAGAAGTTAGCCGTATCCCGACTCCCGAACCATTTGGAAGATGAGCCATCAACGTGGAGTTTCCAGAGCTGGCCTTGCATTTCACCGTCAATGCCTTCTTCGGGGAGTTCGATAAGAAAATCAGCCATGACTTGGGATATGGCACACGTTCGTCCGCGATACTCAATGTCATACTCACTTAGTTCGATTACCCAGTTTGCTAGCCTCCCTGACTGACTTGGACTATGTAGAACGGACCTTATCGGCAAGGTGCTTAGGAGGATGATTGAGTGCGACTGGAAGTATGACCTTAGCTTTCTTGCCGACATAACTATGGATAGCGCCAATTTCTCCATTTGCGAGTACCTTATTTCAGCGTTTGTAAGGGTTTTGCTGACGTAAAAAATTGGCTTCATCTCCCCATGCTCATCTCGAATCAACACGCCGCTAACCGTTGTGGCAGAAACTGCGGTGTACAGAAAAAGTGGTTCTCCTGCTTCTGGTTTTGTGAGAACTGGAGGGGTAGCCAGGTAGCTCTTTAGTTGTTGAAAAGCTTCCTCGCATTTTTCCGTCCACTCGAACTTCTTGTTTCCTCGCAAAGTATCGTAGAAAGGTAGGCATTTGTCGATGGATCGTGAGATGAATCGGTTAAGTGCAGCTACCCTCCCGGTAAGTTGTTGCACTTCCCTTTTTGTCTTTGGTGAAGTCATATTGATGAGTGCGTCGATTTGCTTAGGATTGGACTCAATGCTGCGGTAAGTTACTAGGTAACCAAGGAATTCTCCAGAGGTGACTGCGAATCTGCACTTGGTCGGTTTAACATCATGTTGTGAAAATTCAGCTGCGAGAAGCATTCTTTGAGATGAGTGATGTGATCCTTTTCGTTCAGCGATTTCACCAGCATGTCATCTATGTAAACCTCCATTGTCTTTCCGAGTTGATCAGCGAACATCTTGTTCACCAGACGCTGGTACGTTGCTCTGGTGTTTTTCAGGCCGAATGGCATCACCTTGTAGCAATAAATTCTACGATCCATTATGAAAGCGGTCTTCTCGCGATTGTCGGTGTTCATTAAGATCTGGTTGTAACCTAAGAAGGCATCCATGAAAGATAGGGGCGCGTTCCCTGCCGTTGCTTCGACTAAACGATCGATGTGTGGAAGGGGGAAGCTATCTTTTGGGCAAACTTTGTTTAGATCGGTGAAATCCATGCATACACGCCATTTGCCATTCCTCTTCTTGACCACCACTGGGTTCGCCAACCAGTCCGGGTACTTCACTTCAGTTATTGACCCGACGCGCAGGAGTCTCTCTACCTCGTCGTTGACTGCTTTAGCTCTGTCTGGCCCGAGCTTTCTCTTTTTCTGTTTTACCGGTTTGAATGTTGGGTCAACGTTCAGTTCGTGGCTTGCAATGCTGATATCGATACCGGGCATGTCTTCTGCTTCCCATGCAAACGTGTGGATATTTTTCCTCAAAAATGCAACGACTTCGTCTCTGATCTTTTTACCTAATGTTGCTCCAATCTCCATGCATCGCTCTGGATGTTCACTGTCGATGCAGACTAATACGACGGGGTCGCAAGTTGGCTTAGATACCTCTTCTTCGCGATCCTCTGATACCTGTAATTGCTATAACAACTTGGAAAGCTGTTTCACCGGTTCTCTATCGGTCTTCATCTTTTTACGCTTCGAATTAGCCGTCGGATCGGTTACTGGATTTCTGAGCTTGTGTGCGGCGAGGAAGCAGACACGAGACTCTTTTTGGTTTCTCCGAATCGTTTTCACTCCGTTTGGTGTGGGGAACTTGAGGCAGAGATGGTAGGTTGAAACAGCGGTGCGCATGGAATTTAACCAAGGGGTCCCCATAATGATGTTGTATATTGCCGGGTGATCAGCTACGGAGAATTCTACGATTTTCGTCACCTCACCAGCTTGGACAGGCAGTTTGATTGTTCCAGTAGTCATGGTTGTTTCCCCAGAGAACTCAGTCAATGGTTTGGGGGTAGATATCACTACGGACAGGTCCACGTTCATTCTTCTGAGAGTTTCGAGGAAGATTACGTCTACAGTGCTCCCGGTGTTTACCAATATGCGTGCCACGTCGCAGTCATTGATGATTAACTCGATCACGAGAGGGTCATCATGGGGTATGTCGATTCCGATCGTCTCCCTTTCCTCGAATGAAATCACGTCATTTGGAAACTTTGATGGTTTGGACCAGTTGATGCTGACATCTGCCCTTTGCTGGAATGCTTTGATTGATGAGACGGTATCCGAGCAGTAGTGTGATCCTCCCATTAACATGCTTATTCGCCTTCTCGTTCTGGGTTGTGGCGCCTCGTCATCTCGTCTATCACGTTTTCAGTGATCTTCTTTTATCGGATCGGGTCCGCATGCGTTCACGTCCATCTCGAAATCTTTAAGACTGATGCTCCCTCCAAGTTCGCCAGCTGCTAATTTTTTGGCGAGTTTTAGGCCAAGGATACGACAGTTTACGGTGGAATGCCCGCAGATGTGGTGGTGTTCGCAGTAAGCTGTCTCGTCATAGGAACTGTCACTTTTGGTCCATGTACTCCACGAACTTCTTCTGCGGCTTCGTCCTCTTCCGTGACCGTATCCAGGGGCATCGATCTGATAGTTATGAGCTCCTCGGAAACCTCCCTCATGCTGGATGTAATCTGAACCTTGGTTACTCTTCCTAGCGTTAGGAGGGGTTGACACATGGGTGGAATGGTTCGTTGTCTTGACCTTCCCGTACTTCTCGGTTAGGATTTTCATCTCTTCTTCTTCGGTGATGAAGTCTGCGGCTCGATGCATAGCGTCCTGTATCGTCGTGGGGGCATTTAACGCGATTTCTTTACGAAAATCAGAGTTGAACCAAAGTGCTCACTTCGGGGCTAGTAAGGCTGATTTGTCACTCAGGCCTTCCACCTTGGTCATAACGGCTTTGAATCTTCCGATGAAACTCCGGAGTGTTTCATTCTGCCCCTGAGCTAGAGTCCACAGATCGGCGTCAGATGTTCCAGGATCCATGAATACGGAGTAGTGCTTCAAGAATGCCGCAGACAGTTGGTTGTAGCTGTCAATGGAGTTCCGCTCGAGCCTGGAAAACCATTGGAGCGCTGGTCTTTAGAGATGCTCCACGAAGAGAAGGCATTGTCCGGCGTCTCTTTCGTTTTCTTTGAAGTTAGAGCATCCCATGGCTATAGCGAAAGTCCTTAGATGTTCTTTTGGATCGGTCTTTCCTTCGTATATCGGGACTCTCATCTTTCCAGGGTCAGGAATTCTCGTGCTAGTAATCCGTGCCGTGAACGGGGTGTTATGTACCTCCTCCAATACACGATCTATCTCCGGCTCTTTGCTAGTTGCTTTGTGCATCATGGATCGGACAGCTTTTATGTCGGCAGCTGCTCGGTCAATATCTGCTCGCATCATGGCCATCTCTTCTTTCTGGGCTTGGACTCCAGCTCTGCGTTCTTCGTTCACCCGTGCTTGCTCAACCCAGAGTATGTTCTCTTCCTCCTTGGTTAGCTCTTGATCTCCTTCTAGGATGGCTTTGCATCTTTCGGTTTAGGCCTGGCCGGCTGCTAAGGGTTTGGGATTATCATGGCTCTCTGCGTTCTGCTCCATTCGATTCTCCTCCTCCAGATTGATGATGGGGGCCGCCTCATCCTCCGTTGGCGCGTCGCCTACTCCTTGGACTCCAGAGGTCAGATTTGTTGAGTTTTGATGGAGTGGTGGCAATCTTCCGCGAGTCCTTGGTGGGTTGAGTGGGGTTGAAAAATCCAAGGCCGTTGGGTTGAGGTGGCTTCCGATTCGTCTTGCTGGATCCAGACCTGATCCCATGCCTCGGGTTCGACTCGCCATTGCCAGGGTCTTCAGCTCCCCGTCATTATGTTGTTGAGTTTGTCTTGCTCCTCCGCCTTCTTGAGCAGTGCCTCCAGCATGGCTTTCATCTCCGTGAGCGTTGTCGAAGTCTCTCCAGCGTCTTTGGATTGGTTCGACTGATCCTCCACGCCGGCGTTTCTGGTGTCAGCAGCGCTATCGTCTCCGTCGTTGGTCATCGTCTTTGGATCGGTTTTTGTTGTGGTTCTTCGGTGTAAGAAAATTTCAATCCCCTCTTTCTAGGGCAAAATTGTGGCAGTATAAATCCACGCCAATCGAATTTGTCGAGTCTTTTAGAGAGGTCTGAAACTTCTGAATAAAAACCACCAAAAACACAAACAGAGATCCAAAGTTGGTCTTTTATTAAGCTGCTTAGAAAGCTTTTTTTATGAGAGCAAAAGTACAGAGTTTTGCTAGGTAAAGTGCGGATCCCCTTTTCAAGAGGAGTACATGGATATATATACTATTCTAAGTCGGCTAGGGCGACTCCTCAAAAGATAAGGAAGATCTCCTAATTTGTCGGTATTTTCTCTTAGCAAAGCCTGCCACCGCCATAGGCTTTGATTCATGGACTCATTATCTCGGCCCATCCATTCATTCGCTCAGCTCGGCCCAACTCCTTATCCTTGGGCTTTGGCTCGGATGGCGGTGGTCGATCAGCTCGGGTGGCGCCATGGTTCATGGTTTGGATGACGCCATCCAAACGGCTCGGGCGACACCACCAAAATGGCTCTGCCGACACCATCCAAACGGCCCGGGTGACACCATACAAACGGCCCGGGTGACACCATACAAACGGCTCGGGCGACACCACCAAAACGGCTCGGGCGACACCAAGGTGACGAAAAATGACTCTTGCCTCACTCCCGATCCACTTGCTTTGTTGCAGGTCGTGACATCCGTTCCGTTTATCTTGTCATGGATCGGAGTACATGACCCATCCTTCTTCACCACGGGTCGTGACGCCTGACCCGTTTGCCTTGTCATGGATCGGGGTACACGACCCAACTTTCTTCACCATGGGTCGTGACACCCGATCCGTTTGTCTTGTCATGGATCGGGGTACACGACCCAAACTTCTTTATCATGAGTCGTGACACCCGATCCGTTTGCCTTGTCATGGATCGAGGTACACGATCCAACTTTTTTCACCATGGGTCATGACACCCGATCCGTTTGCCTTGTCATGGATCAAGGTACATGACCCAACTTTCTTCACCATGGGTCGTGACACCCGACCCGTTTGTCTTGTCATGGATCGGGGTACACGACCCAAATTTCTTCATCATGGATCGTGACACCCAATCCGTTTGCCTTGTCATGGACCGGGGTACACGACCCAACCTTCTTCATTATGGGTCGCGACACCCGATCCGTTTTCCTTATCATTGATCGGAATACACGACCCATCCTTCTTCACCATGGGTCATGAAGCCCGATCCGATTGTCTTTATTCGACGGTTAACTTCAAATGGGTGAATACTGACCCCAACAGTCACCATCGTCCCCAAATCAACCTCTGCTGATAACCCTCACGAACCGGTTCCTAAAGGGGTCATCCTGGGGCTTCGTCCAGCCGACTCTCAAATTATACCGCACATGGACAAAGGCAAAGGGAAGGCCAAGGAAAAGAAATTTCTGAGCAAAAAATGACAGTCATCAGTGACTGACAAGGACGGAGCGTCGAAGCGACTGCGACGCAATGAAGCCACTCAAGCCATCCCCGAGGCAATGCCTCCTCCTGCTGCTCCAATAAATGCTGAAGGGGCTTACAGTGATGCCTCAGCATCCGCGGCCATCTTTTCAAAGATCACCTGTCCAGGTGATCATTTTTCGCCATCTGACACTCTGCTTATGGGCAAGGCCTATAGCGAGATGTCGCTTCGGGGTGTCAAGGTATGCAATGTCTATTTTTTTTTTTCTCGTTACCCGATCCATTTGAGCCTATTTAACAGTATTTTCCTGTTGTCGTGTAGTTCATATCCCATCTTAACAGGATGGTAATGGGATACGAATCTGATGCCCGTCAGGATTATGAGAAGGTCGAAGTCGCTAGGCGGAAAGCCATTGAACTTGACGGGAAGCTTAAAGAAGCCGAAGCAACCCAGGCCGCTGAAGAGGAAAGAGCTGTCAAGAGGATCAAAGTCCTTGAAGCTGAAGCAGAGGGGTGCAGGAAGCACATCAAAGAAGCCAATGAGCGGATCATGCGGCTGGAATCAGGCAAAGCGAGGCGGGATGCTCATATAGCTAGCTTGACGAGGCAGTTAGAAGCTGCGAATGAGCTTCTTGAGAGTAAGGTCGAGCAAGCTGTTCTAGAGGCCAAACATGAGACCATGATGATGCTCGAAGGCAAAATTTCCCGAGCCGCAAAGCTTCTTGGCCAGATTGACGGTGAGCCAAAGGAGAACATGCTTGACCTTGCCCAGATTGAAGGCAATCTCCAATTCATTGGGCTGCTCCAAAGCGATGAGCCGCCATCTCTCGATGCCGAGGCGAAGAGTTTAGCTGAGTAGAAGGAGGGCTTGATGGGATCTCATGAGGCATTTGCTCAGCTCGTGGCGAAAATGAGAGGAATCCTGCGACTGTCTCCAGTCCGATCTGACATTCTCAAGGAGCTCAATGACGGTGAGCCCTTGGAGACTGCTGCTGCAAGCGTCGGGATCCAGGATTTTTCCGGTTCTAACAAGGAATGCCTGGTTTGACTGATCTCAGTCCGGTGGAGATTGCTAAAGAGACAGTCCCCGAACCACCTGCCGCAAAAGCTCTCGAGATCGCCCTAGAGAAAAAGGTCGCAGAGTTTGCTGAGGCATTTCTCGAGGAGGACAAAGCACCTGGAGGTGATGTAGCTGAGCGGATGGTGGAGTTGGAGCAGAAGGAGGTCACGACTCCTGAGATAGCGGAGGATTACGATCCTCTTTTCTTTGTCTAGTTTTAAAACTCTTTTTCATTTTTTGTTAACGCCTGGACGGCTTTATCCAAGTAGTTTCATGAACTTAATTTCTTCTTTCTATTACTTGGTTTTGCATATTTGCAAGGACATATTTGGTATGCTTACCCCGTTTGATGACGAATCCAAATGATAAGATGTAGATGAATGGTTCTAGGACCAAATTTGCATAGTAGTTATGTTTGAGATGACCAATTCGGCGTACAGATACGTTATCGTAAACTTCCCTGCTCCGAAGTTGATCATAAGTTTGCATAGTTTAGTTCTTGAACATTCCGGTTTACGGGTTCATTACCATAAATGTACTCGCTCCGATAATGAACATATGCTTGGATAATTTAGGATGAATATTTCGGTTTACGGATACGTTGCCGTAAACATATCCGCTCCGACAATGAACAAAGTATTTGTATAGCGCGCTTTTAATCCTGAGACGGATGTGATAGTGTAGATCCAAGATGGATGCAAGATTTCATTACTGTGGCCAGCAGTAATGGAGATGTGGCGTAATGCCCATTGTAGCTTTGATTTGTATGAGCATGTCTGTTTTCGTTAAGACTGAATGATTCTTGAAAGATGTTTAAGTAAAACTTTGCTTTGATAGATCGTAGAGTCGATTACAAAGATGGGAGTATACGAGTATACGTATACCTACCCACTCCCCCCCTTTTGAAAGGAAGGGGCAACTGAACCCGTCCAAAGACGAGCTGCCTACGTACCCTTTGCAGGGATCAAGTCGACCCGTAGTTCATGTAAAGTAGCTTAGTGATAGTAATTTTTGAGATGCATTGCGTTCCATGATCTCGGTACTGGAATGTCTGTCATGTTAGCAAGTTTGTAAACTCTAGGTTTGACTACTTCGGGGATCTTGTAGGGTCCTTCCCAATTTGCTCCTAGTTTGCCGGTATTTGTTTCCGCGGTGTTTTGAAAAACCTTCCGCAAAACTAAATCTCCTTCGTAGAATCTTCGTTCTCGAACGTTGGAATTGTAGTATTTTGCGGCCGCATTTTGATAGTTCTGGATCCTAATCAAGGCTTGGTCCCTTCTTTCGTTGATCAAGTCCAGTTCATCAAGCATCAATAGGTGATTGAGCCCTTCTTGTTATGGTAATAGTCTCCGGCGAATCCATGGGAAATATATCTCTGGGGGGGATGACACACTCTGTTCCGTATACGAGGGCCAATGGGGTTTCCCCCGTTGCTCGTCGTGGGGTGGTGCGGTGAGACCAAAGTACTCCCTCCAGTTCTTTAGCCCAACGTCCCTTTTTCTCATCAAAACGCTTCTTCAGGCCCTCGCAGAAACCTTCGAAACGATTTGAGATGAACTGCGAGCCATTATCTGTCACGATCTCGTATGGTACTCCATGTCGGCATATGATATTTTTCCAGACAAAGGCCTCCACTTGTGCATATTTAATGTTAGCATAGGAGTCGACTTCGACCCATTTTTAGAAATAGTCTGTCAAAACCAGAAGGAAGTTAGCATAGGAGTCGGCTTCTACCCATTTCGAGAAATAGTTTGTCAAAACCAGAAGGAAACGTTTCTGTTTTGATGGATGAAGTGGCCCGACGATGTCCATAGACCATCGCATGAATGGATACGGCATCGAGATTGATGAAAGTACTTCTGTTGGTTGGTGAATCATCGGCGCATGGCGTTGGCATTTTTCGCATTTGGCTGAAAACACCTTGCAATATTTGATCATCGTTGGCCAATAGTAGCCGTGATGTTTGACTTTTATGGCTAGTGCTCTCCCTCCAGAGTGATTTCCACATGAACCATTGTGAATTTCCTCCATAATCTTCCTGGCGTCCTTTCCTTCCACGCAGTTTAGCAACGGTCCTGAGAATCTCCACTTGAAGACATTTCCATCGAGTAACACGTAACGTGCTGCCTAGGCTCGAAGCTTGCAAGCTGCCCATTTTTCTGTTGGTAGGATGCCGTCGTATATGTATCCTCTGATAGCGCTGAGCCATTCCTTGTCGCAGCCATATTCTGCATCGTTGTTGACCTCGTTTGCTTCTTCGTTGGGTTGGACGACAGGGTTGTTGCTGCTTTTCGTGGTTGGTGACTCTCCAAGATTGTCTTCTTCCATTGGAGCGATATCTGGCTCTGCGGGTGATTGGTTGGCCAATTCTTCCTGCATTGCATCCATCACCTCTTGCCCGGTTGTGACATCTGTTGCTTTTCTAGCCGCTTGTGAACGAGTTATGGCATTCACTGAATCGCCAAGACTAATGCTCGGGTGCTGGATGAATTCTACCGGGATTACTCTCTTTAGATCTGGATCGAAAATTGATGCAAGGGCTGCAAATGCGTCGGCTGGGGTGTTCTCCCCTCGTGGAATGCGTGTTAGGATGAATTGTTTGAACTGTGCAGCCAATTCTTTGACGATCTTCAAGTAAGCTTCCATTCGATCATCCTTTGCTGCATATTCACGGCTGAAGTGATTCGCGACTAGTTGGGAATCGCAAAATGCATGGAGTTGCTCGATCTTTAGGCCATTAGCAAGTTTCATGTCGGCAATCAAGGCTTCGTACTCTGCTTTGTTGTTGGATGCAGGAAAGCCAAGGCGGAATGATTGTTCTAGTAGTTCGCCAGTTGGAGAAGTTAGCCGTATCCCGACTCCCGAACCATTTTTGGAAGATGAGCCCTCGTCAGGCATTTTGATAAGAAAATCTGCCAGAACTTGTGATTTTGCGCATGTGCGTACGCGATACTTGATGTCGTATTCGCTCAGTTCTATTGCCTAGTTTGCTAGCCTTCCTGATGGACTTGGGCTGTGCAGAACGGGCCTTATTGGGAAGGTGCTCAAGACGACGATCGAGTGAGATTGGAAGTATGGTCTTAGCTTTCTTGCCGACATAACTATGGAGAGTGCCAATTTCTCCATTTGCGAGTACCTTGTCTTGGCGTCTGTAAGGGTTTACTCACGTAAAATATCGGCTTCTATTCTCCACGCTCTTCTCGAATCAGCACGCCGCTTACTGCTGTGGCGGAAACCGTGGTGTACAGAAAAAGCGACTCTCCTGCTTTCGGCTTTGTGAGGACTAGAGGTGTGGCAAGGTAAATCTTCAGTTGTTGAAAAGCTTCCTCGCATTTCTCTGTCCATTCGAACTTCTTGTTTCCACACAACGTATCGTAGAAAGGCAAGCATTTGTCGGTGGATCGTGAGATGAATCTGTTAAGTGCAGCTACCCTCCCGACGCGCAGGAGCCTCTCTACCTCGTCATTGACTGATTTAGCTCTATCTGGCCCAAGCTTTCTTCTTTTCTGCTTCACCGGTTTGAAGGTTGGGTCAACGTTCAGTTCGTGGCTTGTTATGCTGATATCGATGCCGGGCATGTCTTCTGCTTCCCATGCGAACGTGTGGATATTTTTCCTCAAAGATACAACGAGTTCGTCTCTGATCTTCTCATCTAATGTTGCTCCAATCTCCACGCATCGTTCTGGATGTTTACTATCGATGCAAACTGATATGACGGGATTGCAAGTTGGTTAGGATATTTCATCTTCGCGATCCTCTGAAATCTGTAATTGCTATAACAGTTTGGAAAGCTCTTTCACCGGTTCTCTGTCGGTCTTCATCTTCTTGCGCTTCGAATTTACCGTCGGATCGGTCACAGGGTTTCTGAGCTTGTGTGCGGCGAGGAAGCAGACACGAGATTCTTTTTGGTTTATGTGGGAGTCGAAATCAACACAATTAGAATTTGTCGGAGGTTTGTTAAGGGGGATGAAATTTCGGCGGATGAACCACGAACGGAGAGATCCAAAGATGGTTTTTATTAAGCTGTGTCGAAAAGCTTTCGTACAAGAGTTTGAGAGAAAAAAAGTCTAGGGTTTTCTGCTAAGTAAATTCCGGATCCCTTTTTCAAGAGATGTACATGGATATATTGTTGGGGCCGGTTTTCACCTCATCGAGATCAACTGCTGATAAGACTAAGTATGGAGAAAAGGCTAGCCAAGCAAGCGCAAACTCTTGGCTCGGCGGCAGAAGCAAGCAATGATTGGCTAGGCGACGAGCCAACACTTGGCTTGGAAGTAAGGAGGAATGATGACGAGCCAACACTTGGCTTGGAAGTAAGGAGGAATGATGATGAGCCAACACTTGGCTAAGCAGGGAGAGATGGCGACGAGCCAAACTTGGCTAGGCAGTGGAAGAAGCAGGAGACGAGCCAACACTTGGCTCGGTAGCAAGGAGAAAAGAGTAACGAGCCAACACCTTGGCTAAGCAGGGAGAGATGGCGACGAGCCAACACTTGGGTCGATAGCAAGGAGAAAAGAGTAACGAGCCAACACCTTGGCTAAGCAGGGAGAGATGGCGACGAGCCAAACTTGGCTAGGCAGTGGAAGAAGCAGGAGACGAGCCAACACTTGGCTAAGCAGGGAGAGATGGCAATGAGCCAAACTTGGCTCGGCAGCATGAAGAAACAAATGATGGGCCAACATGTTGGCAAACCAACAAACGGTGACGAGCCAACGTGTTGGGAAACCAACTACCTGGCTCGGGATTGAGAGGAACGACGAGCCCAATATCTTAACATGTCCAAGGCAACGAGCCGTAAGAGATTGGTGGGCCAAGATGACGAGCCTAAGAAAGAAGCCCACATCCGAGCCAGAGAAAGGAAGTTTTCCAAATATCTTTAGGAAGCAGGCCTAGCCGACTTGCTCTTGTATAAATAAGACATGAACCCCTTTGAGGAAGGGATCCGAAATTTGACCTAGCAAAACACTTATTGCTTTACAAAGAGCTTTCAAAACAGCTTGAATAAATCTCCATCTTTGGATCTCTGTTCTTGGTTTCTTTACATAGAAGTTTGTCGAATCCCCAAATCTCTTTACAAGTTTTTTTGGTTGTGCGAGTTTCGACTCCCACAATTTGGCGCCGTCTGTGGGGACACTAAACTTTCTGACACCAAAGAACCACCGAATACGAGATCTGAAACGATTACTACCGACGGAGATCGAAGTGGTGACGATGCAAGCAACACTGGCATCGATCTTCTTGGAACAGGAACCAATCTGTCTGCGATGAACGCGGAAGGAACGTCCGAAACTCTGACAGAGTTGAAAAACATGATGACCACGTTACTGAAGAGGGCCGAGGACTGTGGGGGCGTAAACCCACACCAATTGGATTCGTTATGTCTTTTAGCGAGATCCGAAACTTCTGAGTAAAAGCCACCAAAACACACAAACGAAGATCCAAAGATGATGTTTTTTATTAAGCTGTTTAGAAAGCTTTTTCGTATATGAGCAAAAGTACAGAGTTCTGCTAGGTTAATTGCGGATCCCCTTTTTAGAGGGTTTACATCAGTATATATATATGTTTAAGTCGGTTAAGTTAATGTCTAAAGAGATAAGGAAGATTTCCTAATTCCTCGGGATTTCCTTCTAGCGAAACCTATCATCGTCATGGGCTTCGATTCATGGGCTGTCTTTGTCATCTCTTTTGTGGGTTTGAATTTGTGGGCTCGTTGTCTCGGCCCAATCTCTAACCATGGTTCGCGGCTTGGGTGGCACCATGGTTCGCGGCTCGGGTGGCACCATGTTTCACAGCTCGGGTGACGCCATGGCTCACGGCTCGGGTGACACCATGGTTCACGGTTCAGGTGACGCCACGGTTCACGGTTCGGGTGACGCCATGGTTCACGGCTCGGGTGACGTACTATGGGTCGTGACCCCTGATCCGTCTGTCGTGCCATGGATCGGGGTATACGTCCCAGCTTCTTCAATGTGGCTCGTGACCCCGATCCGTCTGTCGTGCCATGGATCGGGGTACACGACCCATCTTCTTCACCGTGGGCCATGACCCCCGATCCGTCTGTCGTACCATGGATCGGGGTACACGACCTAGCTTGCCTTGTCACGGTTTGGGGTACCCGATCCAACTACTTTAATCACGGTTCGGGGTACCCGATCCAACTACTTTAATCACGGTTCGGGGTACCTGACCCAACTTGTCTTGTCACAGTTAGGGATCCCGATCCAACTCTCCCTTCAAAGTTAGGGACTCGATCCACCTCCTTGTCACGGTTCGGGATCCCGATCCACCTTGTCACGGTTAGGGGTCCCGATCCAACTCTTCAACCACGGTTCGGGTACCTGATCCAACTCTTGCTTCGTGGTACAGGATCCCGATCCAACTTCACAGTTAGGGATCCTGATCCAACACCTTCACGGTTAGGGACCCCGATCTAACACCTTCACGGTTAGGGATCCTAACCCAACTCTTACTCCGTCGTTAAGGATCCCGATCCAACTCCTCCGTGGTTAGGGATCCCGATCCAACTCCTCCTTGGTTAGGGATCCCGATCCAACTTCACAGTTAGGGACACCGATCCAACACTTTCACGATTAGAGACCCCGATCCAACACCTTCACGGTTAGGGATCCTAACCCAACTCTTACTCCGTGGTTAGGGATCCCGATCCAACTCCTCCTTGGTTAGGGATCCCGATCCAACTTCACAGTTAGGGACCCCGATCCAACACCTTCACGGTTAGGGACCCCGATCCAACACCTTCACGGTTAGGGACCCCGATCCAACACCTTCACGGTTAGGGATCCTGATCCGACTCCATCAATCACGGTTAGGGAACCGAGCCTCGGTTAGGGATCTAGTTGCCAATGCTCTTTCATACTTAATCATTTCAATCGTTGATTCTCAAGGGGTGAAATCTGACCCCAACAAGGAGCAGGAAAAGCTGAACAGCTCGCTGACGGAGAGAATTGAGACACTGGCAACGGAGAGCCGAGCCAGAAACACACGATTCGGAGGCATGGGTTCGGCGGTGAACCCACCTGTCGGTGGAATCACCAGACGGCTTGGCTTAAACCCGACGGCCCTGGATTTTTCAACACCACGAGATGTACCGAGAACGTTGGGAGGATTGCCACCACCGTATCCCATCAACGAGCAAACACCCGCGGCAACCAGGTCAAGTATCACCGAGCCACCTCGACTGATGCACGAAGCAAGAGAAGCCAGCGGTGGGTACGACCAACCCACCAATCATGGTTCGGCTGCAACGATCGTCCTTGACAAAAAGGGCCACGTGGAAGGAGATCACAATACGGAGAATCCCGCTGACGAAGGGTTTGCGCCAACGCTGACACAAGTCCGAGCCAGCAAAGGCAACATCGATCCGAACCGAGCCAGGAGCTTAGCAGAAGAGGAAGAAAATCTCTTGTGGGTACGACAGGCACAATACGCTGACGAGCCGAGGACAACGAGCCGAGCCCAGAGAGAAGAATTGGACGAAATCCGAGCCTCATTGATTCGAGCCACTGCTGAGATGAAAGCCGTCCGATCCCAAGTGCACAAGGCAACCAGTAAAGTCCCAGAGATTGACCGCGTATTGGAAGAAGCGCACAATACACCGTTTACAGCCCGAATTACCAAGGCAAGGGTCTCCGACCCAGGAAAGATCAAAGTCCCAGTCTACGAAGGGACAACCGACCCAAAGGAACACATAACGGCGTTTATCATAGCAATGGGCCGAGCCAATTTTAGAGAAAAGGAGAGAGATGCCGGTTTCTGCCTCGTATTTGTGGAACATCTAAAGGGTGCAGCCCTCCAATGGTTTTCAAGATTAGAACGGAACTCCATTGATGATTTCCAGCAGCTGTCTGCCGCCTTCTTGAACCATTACTCCATGTTTATGGATCGAGGAGCCTCAGATGCCGATCTATGGACATTGACTCAAGGGCCTACGGAGACATTACGAAGTTTCATAGGGAGATTCAAAGCAGTGATGTCAAAAGTTGAAGACGTAAGTGACAAGGCCGCTGTGCTCGCTTTAAAAAGGGCTCTGTGGTACGAATCCGAATTCCGAAAAGAGATTGCTCTGAACACACCACTATCAATCCAGGACGCACTGCACCGAGCCTCAGATTTCATAGTCAACGAAGAAGAGATGAAGGTTTTGTCTCAGAAATATGGAGCCGCCAAATCGACGAACCGTTCTTTCCAAATCCCGAGCCAACCTCCGCATAAGAAGAGTATTCAAGGAAACGGGTATGTACACCATGAGAAACCCAATTTTGGAGGAGCCCACAACTACCAGGTGGGAATGAGCCGAGGCAAAACACCTTGGAACACCTGGACACGAAGTCAAAGTTCGTACGACGAAAAAGCTTACTGCGAATTTCATCACATGCACGGTCATTCAACTGCCAATTGCCGAACCTTGGGAATGAAGCTTGCGGCAAAGCTGGTAGCCGGAGAACTCGGTAGCGCAGTCAACTTAAAGGACTTCGAGCAAGAAGGCGAAAAAGATCAGCCAAACCAGATAAGTCAAAATGATGATACACCCAAGCGAGGAAGGCGAGATGACGAGGCAACGCAGTCAGGTTCTCGAAGAAGAATAAATATGATAATGGGTGGATCACAATACTGTTCGGACACGGTGTCTTCAATCAAAGCTTTCCAGCGGCGAGCCGATGCGAGTGTAAACTGGTCAGCACCTTCCAAACTTCCCAACGATGTTATCTCGTTCGAAGAAAGGGAAACCACCGGCATCGACCGACCACATAATGACCCCCTCGTGATAGAATTGATCGTTGATGATTGCGACGTCGCCCGAGTTCTGATAGACATAGGAAGCTCCGTAGATGTGATCTTCCGGGAGACGCTCAGAAGGATGAACATAGACCTGGACAAAATCACAGCCGCGCCGAAGCCTTTAACTGGATTCTCGGGAGAGACAACCATGACCCTTGGAACAATAAAACTCCCTGTCCGAGCTGAACAGGTAACCAAGATAGTGGAGTTTTCGGTTGCAGATCATCCTGCGATCTACAATGTGATTATGGGCACGCCCTGGATAAACTCGATGCGAGCCGTACCATCGACCTATCACCTCTGCATCAAATTTCCGACCCCTGGGAGAATCAAAACAATTTGGGGAAACCAAAAGGAATCCCGCATTTGTTTCCTAGCCGAACACAAACTTAGGAACCCCGTCACAGAAACCACCACCAGGAGAAAGAAGATGAAGACTGACAGGGAACCCGAGAAGGAGTTGGCAAAACTCTTATAGCAATTACAGATCTCGGAGGATCGTGAGAGGGAAAGCAAACCAACTTGCGACCCCGTCGTCTCGGTGAACATAGATGGCAATCACCCAGAACGCTGTGTCGAAATAGGGGCCGAGCTGAAAGATCCAATAAGGGGAGAGCTGATTTCTTTCCTTAAAAAGAACCTACACACCTTCGCGTGGGAAGCTGAAGATATGCCCGGCATCAGCATCAACGTAACGTGCCACGAGCTGCACGTGGATCCAACCTTTAAACCCGTCAAACGGAAAAGGCGAAAACTTGGTCCGGACAGAGCACAAGCAGTGAATGACGAGGTGGAACGATTACTACGTGTGGGATCAATAGTCGAAGCAAGGTATCCAGACTGGCTCGCTAACCCTGTGGTGGTTAAGAAGAAAAATGGGAAATGGCGTGTATGCGTGGACTTCACCGACCTGAACAAAGCCTGCCCCAAAGACAGCTTTCCACTGCCACATATTGATCGATTGGTGGAAGCGACAGCAGGCAACAAACTCCTTTCATTTATGGACGCCTTCTCTGGATATAACCAAATCCTAATGAACCCAGACGATCAAGAGAAGACGGCGTTCATCACAGACCGCGGGATATACTGCTACAAAGTCATGCCGTTCGGTCTAAAAAATGCTGGAGCCACCTACCAGCGATTAGTAAACCGAATGTTCGCTGGCCAACTGGGGAAGACAATGGAAGTTTACATAGACGACATGCTGGTGAAGTCTTTAGAGGAGGAGGATCACGTAGCTCACCTGGAAGAATGTTTCGAGCAACTGAATCTGCATAACATGAAGCTGAACCCAACCAAGTGCAGATTCGCGGTCACGTCAGGAGAATTCCTTGGATATCTGGTCACACACTGTGGGATTGAAGCCAATCCGAAGCAGATTGATGCGCTCATACAGATGGTGTCGCCGAAGACAAAACACGAAGTCCAGAGGCTAACTGGACGGGTCGCCGCGCTGAATCGTTTCATCTCTCGGTCAACTGATAAATGTTTGCCTTTCTACGATACGCTACGTGGGAACAAGAAGTTTGAATGGACAGAAAAATGCGAACAGGCGTTTCAGCAGTTGAAAGAGTACCTAGCCAGCCCTCCAGTACTTACAAAACCGGTAGAAGGCGAGCCACTATTTCTATACACGGCCATTTCGGCCACGGTGGTAAGTGGTGTACTTATCAGGGAAGAGCGCAGCGAGCAGAAGCCAATTTTCTATGTTAGTCAAACTCTCACCGACGCCGAAACACGATATCCACAGATGGAGAAGCTGGCATTATCTGTGGTAGAAGAACCGGCTCCGAGCACAATATGGAGGCTTCACACGGATGGATCATCCTCAAAACAAGGATCCGGAGTGGGAATACGGTTAACCTCTCCAACAGGCGAAATCCTCGAGAAGTCATTCCGCCTGGGTTTTCGTGCATCTAATAACGAGGTAGAATATGAAGCTTTGATAGCTGGAATGAGACTTGCTCTTGGACTCAAGGTTTCGCACATCCAAGCCTACTGCGATTCACAGCTGGTGGTCAACCAAGTTAGCGGCGAGTACACAGCCAGAGACGACCGAATGCAAGCTTATTTAAAGATTGTCAAAAGACTGGCTGCACAGTTCGAAGAGTTCACATTAACACGAATACCACGCGGGGAAAACACTTCGGCAGACGCGCTAGCAGCACTCGCGTCCACCTCCGATCCGGATTTGAAAAGAATAATCTCAGTGGAATTCATCAAAAACCCAAGTATCAGCCTCTCTGGCACCGTGAACGCGGTCACTCGCTCCCAAACAGCCGTTCGAACCGAAGAAATATCTGGGCCAAGCCTTGCAAAAAAGGGCAGCACCGACACCGCCAATCCGGATGACCAGAACGTGACACCATCGGTGGAGGACAAGGCAATTGAGATAGGGGAAGAACCTGAAACGGAGCCTCCGGCCGAAGGTGAAGTAGTGGAGATGGAGGAAGACCCACAACAAACAGAAACGGACTACGGGTGCGACAAAGAATGGGTGGGAGAAATTCGCGTATACATCATGGACGGCGAGACACCATCAGATAAGTGGGCTGCTAGAAAACTCAGAGCTCAAGCTGCTCGATATGTTCTCTTAGATGGAAACGTCTTCAAGTGGAGATTCTCAGGACCACTGATGGCTTGCGTCGAAGGCGCCAAAGCGAGAAACATAATGGAAGAGGTCCATAGTGGCTCGTGTGGCAATCACTTCGGCGGAGGACCTTGGCGGTCAAGATCAAGCGTCATGGCTACTATTGGCCAACGATGATGAAGGACTGTGAAAAGTTCTCTGCCAGGTGCGAAAAATGCCAACGACATGCCCCAATGATTCATCAACCTACGAAGTTGCTATCATCAATCTCAGCGCCCTACCCTTTCATGCGCTGGTCAATGGACATCGTCGGGCCTCTGCATAGGTCCAAACAAAAGAGGTTCTTGCTGGTTTTGACAGATTACTTCTCAAAATGGGTAGAAGCAGATTCTTACGCCAACATAAAGGACGCCCAAGTCGAAAATTTCGTCTGGAAAAATATCTTATGCCGACATGGAGTTCCCTACGAAATTGTTACGGACAACGGCTCGCAATTTATCTCTACAAGGTTTGAAGCCTTCTGCAAAAAATAGAAGATACGACTCAGCAAGTCTACGCCACGCTACCCACAAGGGAATGGACAAGCAGAAGCAGTAAACAAGACTATCCTGGACGGATTGAAAAAATGCCTTGATGCAAAGAAGGGACGCTGGGCAGATGAACTCGAAGGAGTATTATGGTCGCACCGAACCACTCCGCGACGTGCCACTGGACAAACACCCTTTGCTCTTGTCCATGGTACCGAATGTGTCATCCCAGCCGAGGTCCAATTTCCTGGAGTCCGCCGCAGACTTCTTTCTGGGCAGGAAGGACTGAATCACCTCATGCTACTCGATGAGTTGGACCTGGTTAACGAACAAAGGGATCAGGCACTGGTTCGGATTCAAAATTATCAACAGGCAGTAGCTAAGTATTACAACACTAACGTCAGAAGTCGAAAGTTCAAATAAGGTGATCTGGTTCTCCGCAAAGTTTTTCAGAACACAGCCGAAACAAACGCTGGCAAACTAGGAGCAAACTGGGAAGGACCCTACAAGATCACCAAGGCAGTTCGACCAGGAGTATACGAGCTCTCAAACATGTTTGATGTTCCGATACCAAGATCTTGGAACGCAATGCACCTAAAGAGGTATTACCACTAAATCACTTCACATGAACTACGGGACGACTTGATCCCTGAAAAAAGAGTACGTAGGCCTTCGGACGGGTTCAGTTGTCCCCCTCCTCAAAAAAGGGGGGGAGTGGGTACGTATACACGTATACTCCCACACCTCGCATCATTCTTTAAAGGTAATAACTTCAAGTTTTTCTAACACAACTCGTGTCACTTAGTTTACACAAGTTACATCTTTACATCCTTCATGGATATTCTTCACCTCGTCCGTTGCTGGCCACAACAGACGAACAACCACATCCTTTATGGATTTTAACCATTATCTCTATACGGGATTAAAGGTTCTCAACACCCTCTTACGGGTATGAAAGTGCGCTATACAAATTTCGGTTGGATATATCCTAATCTAATATCCGAAGGGTATATCCCGGACGATATTCTTACAAGTTTATCTTTGAGAGCGACTCGTAAGTCGAAAACTCGCAAGTCTTAACACTCAAACCAAACTCTGAAACCCAGTAAACACCTCTTGGTACACTGGTCATAAACATCTATGAAACATGAAACTAAACCTAAAAAAAAAGTAGTATGAGATTTTTAACAAGTTTCGTTGTCAAAAGAACAGGAGTATAAGTCGAAACACCGCAAGCCCTAAACTGACATTTAAAAGACTAACCACATTTTATGATAAATCCAGGGATGGTTCGCAATATCACATCATAGCAGAAGTAAAAGATTATTTAAGCAAAATCAGATAATCTTAAACAAAGAGGATGTTATGCCGACAGACGACAATCATTACACAGCTTAGTAGTGGATAAAGCCATCCAGGCGTTTGTCTTAAACCAAAATATACCAAAATTGAAGGAGAGATAAAGGAGTTTTTCAAGTTAAAGAAACAGAGAAAAAGATCATTCGAGAGGATCTGGCTCGGAAGGCTTCTCAGCGGCAAGGTCAGCAATCCCCGGCGTGCCAACATTCGAGCCTGCAAAATCCACAACTCCGGCCGTTGCCGCCACATTCTCCGTTGGCTCGTTTCCCAGGAGAGTGCCTGTGGAATCTGAGGAAACAGGAGAAAGCGTCAGATTTTGCTTCAGCTCGGCCTCTATCTTTTCAAACTCATCAGCCGCCTCGGCAAGATCAGCTCTCCAGCCCGTCAGTTTAGCCACCTCGGAGTCGAGGGCAGGCGCATCCTCTTTCTGCAGGATTTCGAGCAACTGAAGGTTGCTGTCAACCTGGGCCTGATCGAGCTCCTTCTCTTTCACCTCTCTCAGCTCGCCAACTTTCTTCTCAATCTCGGCAAGCCGCCCCTGAAGTCTCTCAGACATCTCCTGCCTTGCTGCTTTCTGAGCCTTCTTCACATTCAATTTCGGCAGCCTTTTTCTGCTTCGAGCGATCTATCCTCATAGCCAAATCACCGGCCTTGTTCCACTCTTCCTTAAGGAATGCCTTGTCCTTCTTGAGAGCTTCAATCCGAGCCGCAGCAGTCGCTAGCTCGGCAGTGTGCTTACTCTCCAGTTCGGCAAGTTTGTTCTTTAAGATCGATGCATCTTTTTGAGCATCTTCGATCCGACGCCTATCCTTCCGCACATCCTTTTCGAAAGCGGCAACCATCTTGTTGATAGACGCAACAAACTGATCAAAGGGAAAATGGTCAACACTTAATTTTACTACTCTAACAAAAAGGCACACAGTCCCTGAAAAATACCTTAGTGCCTCGAAGCGACATGTCGGCATACAGGTCGCTGTGAGATAGAACGTCAAGGGGAGGCAATCGGTCCCCTGAGCAACGAATCTGCGAGAAGAATGTAGCTGAAGCTGCCTCGTCGTTGCATATTGGCTCGGATCCCTCATGCCTGAACGACGTAGGCTCCGGCTCGTCAGAAGTCGGGTCGACAGACTTATGGCGTTTTCTTTTTTCCTGCTTCCCTTTGGTTCTCTCCCTATCGGCCTTGGAGGCAGGGCGTTTGCCAGAAGATTTCTTGCCTTTCCTATGCTGGGACAGTGTTGAAGAGGAGGGTCTGGCAACCGAAACGAGAGCCGAAACTATTTCTCGAGCTTCGGCGGCAAGAGCTGGTGGCTCGGTAGAAGGATGGATCTCGGTCTCGGTCACAGTTTGGCCAGGTATCTCGGTAACTAGCTCGGCGGGTCCTTCAATTGCTTTAGTTACCTCGTTGGCTCGGCTGGCTGCCTCTTTTTCTTCCTTCTCCTTCAGAGCTTGTTTATCACGGATCGTCAATCTTTTTCCCATATTTCTCCTCGGAGGACTTGGTAATGAAGATTCAGACTCTGAGCTGTCGGACACTTCAACAGCGGCAAAAATAGCTCGCGCTTTTTCGACTCTTCTTAGTGAAAAATGTCTTTCCCAATGGCACTTCCTAGCGGCAAGCTTGTTTCGAAGCGTAAGCGTGTTTCGAAGCGTAAGCGTGTCTTCCGGGAAGCGTGGTAGAATCTGCCGAACTGCAAAAACACAGAAGAAAATGGTGGTCAGCTCGCTACAAAGCAAAACTTAGTAAATCTCCTGAAGGGTCTACGGCTCGCCCACCAATATCTCCCCACTCCGACTTGACGTAATGGATGCTTTCGGCTTCTACCGTAGCATCATTAATGGGAACAAAGAAGAAATAGTGTCCCCAGTCGCCATCCTTGCTTCGGAAGCCTTCGATTATTTTTCTTTGCTTCTTATTGGAGATGTAGTAGGCTCGGGAGTTCTTAATCTTTCGAAACTCAAGGAACTGCCGAAGATGGGAGATGCGGACAGTCACATCACATTCGTAGCTCCGAACCAGAATCCCGACTAAGTGACGCATCCCATGAGGCGTAACTTGGCTCGGCGCTAACCCATGTTTGT
Source organism: Pseudoturritis turrita (assembly GCA_900406555.1). Lineage (NCBI taxonomy): Eukaryota > Viridiplantae > Streptophyta > Magnoliopsida > Brassicales > Brassicaceae > Pseudoturritis > Pseudoturritis turrita. Next base: position 92,990 of record OVBL01000711.1, read on the forward strand.
ATAGGAAACGGATGATCAAGCTGGGAATCGGAAACCAGAGTAGACAACCATAAAAGAAACTCTCATAGAGAGTGAAATACCCAGGCGGTGGAGATTTAGCTCGGTCTATTGAGGCCGGAACAATCAGATCTACGTCCTCTGAGATATTAAAACGATGCCTTAATGCCTCCAAAGACTCAGCAGTGCATAAAGACGAACCAGGGGGTCGGGTCGTCTCTTGGGAGCTTTTTCTTAGGCTTTCGCCTCGACATGCTAGCCTGGTGGCTCGCAAACAATCTCTCCAAGCGCATTTTTTCCGCCTCGTCAATAACATATTCCGTCGGCTCGGCCTTGAATTCTGCTAAGGCTCTCTGAATCAAAACTGCTTCGGCATCCGCCTCTGCATCAAATGCTTCCTCTATCAGAGATGCGACAACAACCTACAGTTGACCCTGCGGAGAACTAGGCTCGGCTGGCTCGAAAATCTCTGGAGATAAAACCATCTTGCGACCCAGCAGTGAAGCAGAAGTTGCCGAACCAATAGAATCTTCCAGCTCGGTGATATGAGACATCGATGTTTCTGGCTCGGAGTAAAGCTGATACTTAGAAAGAGCGAAGATTTTTGGCTCGGAAACAGAAGACGAAGGAGAATAATTCGATCTGGATGAAGATGGGTCGGAAAATTCAAACACTTGCCGGACGCGTTTGAAGATGGATCGGAAAATGTAAGGAGACGCCGAGCCACATTTGAAGATGGATCGGAAAATTCAACAGTGGCGGCGGCGGAACGGAAGAATCGATGAAAACCTAGCCAACTACTTAAAAAAAAAGGAGAGAAAAGAGGAGAGAGAAGAGAGCTACCTGATTTTTCGGAAATGGAGAGAAGTGAGTTATGAGAAGTGAGACAAAGATCTGAATATAAAGACGCATGAAAGTACAGCGCGTGATGTCACGCGGCCTCGGGAACATACGAAAACGTTTGCGGTTCCCAATAAAGTTGTAATCATGAACAGAGACTTCAAGCCAACATTACTGTCGAGCCAAAGACAAATCACTTATTAGGATTGTTCGGCAGCATATCAGAAGAAGACGGTTCGGCGAAATAACAATCTAAGCAATACAGCAAGATAACGAGCCAAACCAGCTCGGTCAAACGAATGATAAGTTGGCTCGGCAGCATGACAAAGGTGTCGGTTCGACAGAATGAAAACAAATATATCACAGGCCAAAGTGGCTCGGCAATGCAATTGAAGACGAATAAGCAGCATGTCAAGGGGTTGGTTCGGCGATAAGATACTCCAGTGTTGGCTCAGAAAATAAAACACCTCGGTAACACTATCGGTTTGGCTCGGCATTTGTCAATACCCGGATGACAACTTCACCACAAAGCTGGCTCGGTAGCCCAAAGAGAGTTTATCTCGATCTTGACTTCTCACCTCGTCACTATTATTAATAATACTACCGAGCTGGGGGGCTAACTGTTGGGGCCGGTTTTCACCTCATCGAGATCAACTGCTGATAAGACTAAGTATGGAGAAAAGGCTAGCCAAACAAGCGCAAACTCTTGGCTCGGCGGCAGAAGCAAGCAATGATTGGCTAGGCGACGAGCCAACACTTGGCTTGAAAGTAAGGAGGAATGATGACGAGCCAACACTTGGTTTGGAAGTAAGGAGGAATGATGACGAGCCAACACTTGGCTAAGCAGGGAGACATGGCGACGAGCCAAACTTGGCTAGGCAGTGAAAGAAGCAGGAGACGAGCCAACACTTGGCTCGGTAGCAAGGAGAAAAGAGTAACGAGCCAACACCTTGGCTAAGCAGGGAGAGATGGCGACGAGCCAACACTTGGCTCGGTAGAAAGGAGAAAAGAGTAACGAGCCAACACCTTGGCTAAGCAGGGAGAGATGGCGATGAGCCAAACTTGGCTAGGCAGTGGAAGAAGCAGGAGACGAGCCAACACTTGGCTAAGCAGGGAGAGATGGCGACGAGCCAAACTTGGCTCGGCAGCATGAAGAAACAAATGATGGGCCAACATGTTGGCAAACCAACGAACGGTGACGAGCCAACGTGTTGGCAAACCAACTACCTGGCTCGGGATTGAGAGGAACGACGAGCCCAATATCTTAACATGTCCAAGGCAACGAGCCGTAAGAGATTGGTGGGCCAAGATGACGAGCCTAAGAAAGAAGCCCACATCCGAGCCAGAGAAAGGAAGTTTTCCAAATATCTTTAGGAAGCAGGCCTAGCCGACTTGCTCTTGTATAAATAAGACATGAACCCCTTTGAGGAAGGGATCCGAAATTTGACCTAGCAAAACACTTATTGCTTTACAAAGAGCTTTCAAAATAGCTTGAATAAAATCTCCATCTTTGGATCTCTGTTCTTGGTTTCTTTACATAGAAGTTTGTCGAATCCCCAAATCTCTTTACAAGTTTTTTTGGTTGTGCGAGTTTCGACTCCCACATATATATACTAGTTTTAGTCTGCCAGGTCAATCCTAAAGAGATAAGGAAAACTTCCTAATCCTTTGGAATTTTTGTTTTAGCAAGTCGGCTTGACTTCGTGGGCCTTTGCATCGTTGTAGGCCGAAGATGGGCTTGTTGTCTTAGTATAGAAATGACTTTGGCCGTGTCGTCTTCTGGCTTCGTATAGACTTGACTTCGGCCAGACAGTTTCGTATGAAATTGGCTTCGGCCAGGATTATCTTCGGCAGCTTTGACTTGACTTCGGCCAAACAGTTTCGTATGAAATTGGCTTCGACCAAGATTGTCTTCGGCAGCTTTGACTTCGGCCAGACAGCTTCATATAGAAATGACTTCGGCCAGGCAACTTCGTATAGATTTGACTTCGGCAAGACAGTTTCGTATAGAAATAACTTCGGCCGCATCGTCTTCTGGCTTCGTGTAAAATTGACTTCGGCCAGACAGTTTCGTATGAAATTGGCTTTGGCCAAGATTGTCTTCGGCAGCTTTGACTTCGGCCAGACAGCTTCGTATAGAAATGACTTCGGCCAGGCAACTTCGTATAGATTTGACTTCGGCAAGACAGTTTCGTATAGAAATGACTTCGGCCGCATCGTCTTCTGGCTTCGTGTAAAATTGACTTCGGCCAGACAGTTTCGTATAGAAATGACTTCGGCCAGGCAGCTTCGTATAGATTTGACTTCGGCCAGACAGTTTTGTATGGAAATGACTTCGGCGAGATAGCTTGGCCGAAGTCTCTCGCCGAAGTGGACAGCTTGGCCCAAGTGGACAGCTTGGCCGAAGTGGACTGCTTGGCCGAAGTGGAGAGCTTGGCCGAAGTGGACAGCTTGGCCGAAGTGGATTGCTTGGCCGAAGTGGACTGCTTGGCCGAAGTGGACAGCATGGCCGATGTGGACAGCTTGGCCGAAGTGGGCAGCTTGACCGAAGTGGACAGCTTGGCCGAAGTGGACAGCTTGGCCGGAGTGGACAGCTTGGCCGAAGTTGACTGCGTGGCCGAAGTGGACAGCTTGGCCAAAGTGCTTGCTGGCCAAAGTGCTTGTTGGCTGAAGTGGAGGTGTTTGCCGAAGTGAAGGCCGTGCCGAAGTGAAGTTTTGCCAAAGTGGCCTTCGGCCGAAGTGGACCCTTACCGAAGTGAAGGCCCTTGCCGATTTGGGCTGTGCCGAAGTGGAGCCGGAGCTGTACCGAAGTCTCCTTGCCGATGTGGGCTGTGCCGAAGTGGAGCTTGTGCGTGTGCCGAAGTGGAGGCTTGTGCGTGCGCTGAAGTGGAGGTTTGGAGCTATGCCGAAGTTTCCTTGCCGATGTGGCCTGTGCCGAAGTGGAGCTTGTGCGTGTGCCGAAGTGGAGCGAAGCTTTGCCGATGCGAGCCAAAACTTGCCTAAGTTGAGACAAGGCTTGCCTAAGCGGAGACAAAGCTTGCCTAAGCGGAGACGAAGCTTTGCCGATGTCTCTCCTCTCTTTGCCGAAGTGGAGCAAAGCTTTGCCGATGTGAGCCAAAGCTTGCCTAAGTGGAGATAAGGCTTGCCTAAGTGGAGACAAGGCTTGCCTAAGCGGGGACAAAGCTTGCCTAAGTGGAGACAAGGCTTGCCTAAGCGGAGACAAGGCTTTGCCGATGCCTCTCCTCTCTTTGCTGAAGTGGAGCAAGCTTTGCCGATGTGAGCCAAAGCTTGCCTAAGTGGAGACAAGGCTTTGCCGAAGTGAGACAAGGCTTGGTTGGAATGGCCTATCTCGTGCTCAAGCGAACTCGTATAGAAACGACTTAGGCGCAATTCCAGCCTTGTCTGATTCTTCGTATTTCCACACTTAGCCATTTTTCCATTGATCGCAGCTGGGTGGGTTTTGACCCCAACAGTTAGCCCCCTAGCTCGGTAGTTTTAGTTATGATAGTGCCGAGGTAAAGGAAGTCTAAGCTGGGATCAATGTGCTGTGCTGAAGTCGCCCTTTGCCTAAGTGGCGAAGTGGTGCCGTCGCCGAAGTGGTCCTTTTCCCCGTCGAAGTCATCTTTTGCCGAAGTGGCGAAGTGGAGCTCTATTTTCGCCGAAGTCTCTGCTTGCCGAAATCTCCTTTCGCCAAAGTGATCTCCCCGTTGTTGCCGAAGTAATTTCCTTTGATGGACGAAATGGAGAATCATTTCAATGTGAAAATCGAAATGGAGAATTGGAGTTTCGACCGTGCTAGGATGAAGCAAGACGCGAGTCTCCAAGCGTGTTCCTCAAAGCGACGAGCTTCTAAGAGTGGATCCAAGCGTGAGGTACCCGATTCACCAGGGTCTACTCTTTCTACTACAGAATCTTTGGAGAGTCTTAGGCATCGGTTCAATATCTCCGAAGAGATTGAGCTTATCCTTCCGTCATCATTATATTGAGCCAATGAGAAGGTTAAGAGTTTGGGCGGGTCGTCAAAGAATAACGTGGTCGGCCTTGCCAAAGTCGATGGTAACCTTGAACTTCTTGCACTGCTTCGTGGTGATGGACCGCCTTCGTTAGATGCCAAAATCGAGAAGCTCCAGGATGGAAAGCTAGGTACACTAGCGCTGATGATGAGTTTGACAGGTTGGTTACCGCATTGGGCAACGACTTAGTGGTTTCACCGATTTCTGAAGATTCGGCCCATGTTACGCTTGGTAATGAATATGTCGAAGCATTAGCGGCGGATGTCGGTGTTCGTGTTTTCTCTGGATCAAAAAAGGGTAATCACGGCTTGACTTTGCTTAGCCAGAAGAAGCTTCTGAATCCAGGACGACAACCGACTCCTCCGATGATGATGACGGTGTGTCTTCAAGGGGTAAGATATGATGATGACGGGGCGTGCTGAACCCGTTACAGCGAAGACTTTGCTTATCTTATTTTATGTCATTGTTTTTGACTTCATTTGGACATGGTGCCTGGATGGCTTTATTCTTATCGACTTATATATTTGCCTAGTGGCCTTTGCTTTTGTTGTGTTGTTTCTCTGTTATTGAAACGCGTTGCTTGAGTGCTTTTTAAACAAAGAGGATCGATTTGTTTCACTATATCTTGTGTTAACATTAATGCCAACAATTCGTTTGTTGGGTTTAAGATGATCATTCCGATTCACGGATATGTTAACGTAAACATATCCGCTCCGATAATGAGCATAGGTGTTTTGACCAACGATTTGTTTGTTGGATTTTCAGATGAACATTTCGGTTTACGGATACGCTACCGTAAGCATATCCGCTCCGATAATGGACACGTAGTACTGTTGCGATCAATGATTCGTTTGTTGGGTTTAGGATGAATATTTCGGTTTACGGATACGCTACCGTAAGCATATCTGCTCCGACAATGGACATGTAGTACTGTTATGACCAACGATTTGTTTGTTGGGTTTTAGATGAACATTTCGGTTTACGGATACGCTACCGTAAGCATATCCGCTCCGACAATGGACATGTAGTACTGTTGCGACCAACGATTCATTTGTTGGGTTTTTGATGAGCATTTCGGTTTACGGATACGTTACCATAAACGTGTCCGCTCCGACAATGGACATCTAGTACTGTTGCAACCAATGATTCGTTTGTTGGGTTTAAGATGAATATTTCGGTTTACGGATACGCTACCATAAGCATATCCGCTCCGATAATGGACATAGACATTTATATAGTGCGCGCTTTTAATCCGCTAGAATGTAATAGTTAGATCCGTAAAGGATGTAGTAGTTCGTTGCTGTGGCCAGCAGCAATGAGAGTGAGATGAGGTGCCTGTTTAGTTAGGACTTTGAGTAATCCGGGAAGGATGCGAATGGGATGCCTGTTTTTGTTAAAGCTTTAGTAACCCGTGAAGGATGTGGTATGATAATCTTAGCTTCGAAAAGCTTGTATTAAGTAGACATAACGCCTATTATGAAGGTGGGAGTATACGAGTATACGTACCCACTATCCCCCTTTTTTTAAAGAGGGGGCAGCTGAACCCATCCAAAGACGAGCTGCCTACGTACCCTTTGCACGGATCAAGCCGCCCCGTAGTTTGTGTGAAGTGACTCAGTGATCCGTAAAACTTTGCTTTGATAGCTCGTTCTTAGGTTGCTGATCCAGCTTGGCTCTCTTTTCCTTCGTCTTCGTGTTAAGCTCCGCTACGGGATTTCTAAGCTTATGCTCGGCCATAACACAAATTCGAGACTCCTTCTGATTTCCACGAATGGTTTGGATACCATTAGGCGTTGAGAACTTTATGCACATATGGTACGTTGAGGCCACGGCGCGCATCGTATTTAACCAAGGGGTTCCCATAATAACGTTGTAGATTGCTGGCTGATCGGCGACCGAAAACTCCACGATTTTGGTTATCTCTCCAGCCCGAACAGGTAACTTGATTGTTCCGATTGTCATTGTCATTTCTCCGGATAATCCAGTCAGTGGTTTTGGAGTTGCCGTTACTTCGGATAGGTCGACGTTCATTCTTCTAAGAGTCTCTTTGAATATTATGTCCACCGTGCTTCCCGTGTCTATCAACACTCTGGCCACATCGCAATCATTGATGATTAGCTCGATTACGAGAGGGTCATCATGAGGTTTGTCGATTCCGGTAGTCTCCCTTTCTTCAAATGTGATTACATCATTTGGGAACTTAGAAGGCTCGGACCAATTGACGCTGACGTCGGCTCTTCGTTGAAAAGCTTTAATCGATGAGACGGTGTCAGAGCAATAGTGAGATCCGCCCATTATCATATTTATTCTTCTTCTTGTCCCAGCTTGCGGGGCGTCATCATCTTGCCTCCCTCGCTTAGGAAGGTCTTCATTCACCTGCTCGGAGAGGTTCGCGTTGGTATCCATGTCAAAATCCTTGAGGCTAATATCACCTTTGAGTTTGCCAGCTGCCAACTTTGCAGCGAGTTTTAAGCCCAGAATACGGCAATTTACAGTCGAATGTCCGAAGATATGGTGATGTTCGCAATAAGCCGTTTCATCGTAAGTTCCTTGGCCCCTGGTCCACATGCTACTCCATGTACCTCTTCCTTGGCCTTGGCCTCGTCCTTGACTGTATCCTGACGAGTCAACTTGGTAATTATGGGCTCCTTTGAAACCTCCTTCGTGCTGGACATATTCAGAATCATGGTTGCCCTTTTTGTTGTTTGGTGGGTTCGGAGCAAAGGGAGGATAGTTCGTAGACTTCGCCTTTCCGTGCTTCTGGGCTAGGATCTTCACTTCTTCTTCGTTGGAGGCAAAATCCGTTGCTCGATGCAATGCATCCTGGATCGTGGTTGGTGCGTTCAGCGCAATCTCCTTCCAAAAATCTGAGTCGAACCACAGGGCTTTCTTCAATGCTTGCAGCGCGGCTTCGTCACTTATCCCTTCTACCTTCGACAGTACTGACTTGAACCATTCGATGAAGGTGCGCAATGTCTCGTTCTGTCCTTGCTCCATGGTCCACAGATCCGCATCGGATGTTCGGCGTTCCATGAATATAGCATAATGTCTGAGGAATGCCGACGACAGCTGGTTGAAATTGTCGACCGAATTTCTTCCCAGCCTGGAGAACCATTGGAGAGGTGGGCCTTTAAGGTGCTCAACGAACAAGAGACACTGACCAGCGTCTTCATCTCCTTCTCTGAAGTTTGCACGTTCCATTGCAATTGCGAAGGCGGTTAAGTGCTCCTTTGGATAAGTTTTGCCTTCGTAAATTGGTATCTTCATCTTCCCTGGATCGGAAACCCTTGCCTTAGTGATTCGAGTCGTGAATGGGGTGTTCTGTGCTTCTTCAAGCACTCGGTCAAGTTCGGGGGCCTTGCTAGTGGCCCTATGCATCTGAGATCGAACAAATTTCATCTCAGCGGCAGCTCGCTCCATGCCTGCCCGAATTTCGGCCATCTCCTCCTTCTGGGCTCGGATTATCGCTTTGCGTTCTTCTTCGATCTGGGCTCGTTGGGCCGAGAGGATGTTCTCTTCTTCCTCCGTAAGGTCTTGATCATGGCCGAGGTTGGCACTGCTTCGTTCGACTCGAGTTTGGGTCGCCCCTGCGAGTTCAGCTACGAGGTGGTTGTCCGTGTCATGTCCGCCCTTTGTGTTGTCTTCCAGGTCGATCACTGGGTTCGTTCCGTCCATAGTCTGCGTGTTTGTTTCTTGTGCTGCCGCATTCCATTTGGCGGTTGCGGTTGGTTGGATCGGAGGAGGTAATCCACCTGGGGTTCTCGGCGCGTGGTGAGGCGTGGAGAAATCGAGGGCCGTTGGGTTGAGACACCGGAGAGGGCGCCTAATTAGGTCAACTCCAGAACCCCTACCTCGGGCTCGGCTTGCTGTTGCGAGGACTTCCAGCTTGTCGGTCATCGTTGTGTTTAGCTTATCCTGCCCCTCCGCCTTTTTGAGCAGCGTCTCTAGCATCGTCTTTATCTGAGTCAGTGCCTCTGGTCTTGTCTCCACGACTGCAGGCATTGGTGTATCTGTCGCTCCAGATCCCTCAACCCCCGTGTCCTGCGGGTCGTTAGTTCATCCGTCACTAGTCATCTTCTTTGAATCGTTCGTGCGGTGGTTCCTTGGAGTAAGAAAGTTTCAATTCCCCTCCTTCTAGCGCCAAATTGTGGGAGTCGAAATCAACACAATTAGAATTTGTCGGAGGTTTGTTAAGGGTGATGAAATTTCTGCGGATGAACCACGAACGGAGAGATCCAGAGATGATTTTTATTAAGCTGTGTCGAAAAGCTTTCGTACAAGAGTTTGAGAGCAAAAAAGTCTAGGGTTTTCTGCTAAGTAAATTCTGGATCCCTTTTCCAAGAGATGTACATGGATATATATACTAGTTTTAGTCGGCCAGGTCTGTAACACCCCAGATCATTTGACTGACCAGGAGCTTCACTGATTCATACTTAGTCGTCTGACCCAAGGTTTCCGGAACACATCCAAAACCTAGACCAAACTTCTAAATACTCATCCCTATTGGATACAGCTCAAGGCTTGCCAACCCGAGTTATATCAAATAGTTAGTTCGTCCGGACTAAGACTAGTATCACATGAAACCCGATATTTACATAAACATATTTTATTACGTAATTTACATAAGATTTTAAACGTGATACCAAACATATAGATTACATTGCTGGTCATGAGTCTAACACCCAAAAACGATTATATACATATTAAACATTATCTCTTTACAAAAAGGCAGAAAGCTACCACTGGCGTCCTACTGTTCCTTCTGCACCCGCTGGGTCTACCCACTAATGGTTACCTGCAAAATAAGTAGAGTCATAAGCAACTATTTTGCTTAGTGAGTCAAGGCTCCCCTAAACATTTATATAATCACCCAACCAAACCCAAAATAAAAATCACACGCAACCATGCATAACATGAGTATTAAAAGTGTTTTATGCATTAACTTCAAATTTTTATCAAGGCCTTGCGAATTGACTACTTCCCTTCACCTCACACCAGAAGTCATCACTCAACTCGTAGCCACAAAGGCTAAACGACTGATGATGCCTCATCCTTCCAATGGCCTTATGCTAATAAGGAAGTCGCACCGGAAATCTGCATCGTCATGCAGTACACGGCCCTAGGCTGCAATCCCGTCTCTCCGTGTCTTCGTGTACTTAAACTAGTACTCTTTTTGGGGACTAGTTAAGTCACGGTATTTAGGGAATTGTGATAATGCGCCCATCATAGTTTTATAAAGTTTACTAGACAATTAAGTTCAAGTAAACTTAAAGCATAAAGCATAATTTCAGACTTAGGTATAGCATACCCTTGATAGCCTTAAATTCAACTCATACTTTCTTAACCTTATATATAATACACAAGTTGGATCTTTTAGGTGAAACCTAACAAGTGAATTATTTTAAACGGAATACAACCTCATGAGTATATAATTTACACACGCCTTAAATTCAACTCATACTTTCTTAACCTTATATATAATACACAAGTTGGATCTTTTAGGTGAAACCTAACAAGTGAATTATTTTAAACAGAATACAACCTCATGAGTATATAATTTACACACACAACACACACCACCAAGACTCACCTTAAATTTGGTGAATGATCCTGGTTCGGGTCACGGTTTCTACCTCCGGTTTTTGCTTAACGTGGCCTGGTCGTATGAACTAACTGATCTGACTGATACGGCTTGTAGCAACGATGCTGGGTTGAGTGATTTGGGTTAATGAACTGAACTGATGATCGAGCAGAGGAGGTGACTGGTGTATATATAATCCGTACCAAGCAACCAAGCAAGCAGGCAGGCTGCTCAGTCCTTCCTCCACCCATCACTGATCATGCTGTGACACCTGGTAGTGACTCACCCTTGACCAGGCATGTGAAAGCATGCTCATACTTATGTTTAACATACTCAGAACACATGCCAACACACGGATGACACAAGCACACAGGCACACAGGCTGCTGAGTAAGCTGCTTATCCGCGGTTCATGGCAGACTGCCGGATTTGACCTGGTTCGACCCAAAATAATATTTCCTCGACCCAGACCTACTTTTCTTCGACCCAAACTTTCTTTATCCATCCTTTTTATCGTTCCCATGGTTCACTAAATGATTGGGGACAATCTGGTTAATTTCTTAACTTAACTCGCCTTGGTCTTGCCCTAAAGGCTTAATCCGTAGCCTTAACCCGGGTCATTACATTCTCCCCCCCTTAATAGAATTCATCCCGAATTCTTAAGGATTGGATGCTCCGCCTTTTTAAGTTTCGGTAGGATTCATGAATAGTTCGGGGTAAGACATCCTACATTTCTCTTCATCTTCCCAGGTGACTACAATCCTATGCTGTTTTCCCCAAAACACTTGGACTTGTGAGATGTCCCTATTCTTTAACTTCTTAATCCTTTTTTCCCCTATCCGTAGAGGTCCTTCCGAATATGTGAGGTTGGTTCGAAGATCCCTTTTCCGCTCTGGTTATACAGTGTTCGGATCACGGATATGTTTACGCAGCATGGATACATGAAATACTGGATGTAGTGCCATATCCGATGGAAGATCTAAGCGATAGGCCACTTATCCTACTCTTCCCACGATGCAGTAGGGTCCTATAAACCTGGTGGCTAATTTTCCTATCTTCCCGAATCTATCCTTTCCTTTTTGGGCAGATACTTTTAGGAATACCCAATCGCCAGCCTTGAAGACGATTTCCCTTCTGTTCTGATCGGCATATTTCTTTTGCCGATCCTGAGCCTTCCTCATATTTTCTCGAACCACTCTGATTTTATCTGTTGCTTCTTCTACTAACTCTGGTCCTATTGTCTATCGTTCTCCTACTTCTATCCAGCAAATGGGTGTTCGACAAGGTCGTCCGTATAAGGCTTCATAGGGTGACATACCAATACTAGCATGGTAGCTATTATTGTACGAAAATTCTACCAACGATAGGAAGCCCTCCCAATTTCCAGTCCAGTCTAACACACACATTCTAAGTAGGTCCTCCAGAGTTCTTATGGTTCGTTCAGTCTTCCCATCACTTTCCGTGCTCATATGCAAGTCAGTACCCAGGCCTTGTTGAAAGGCTCGTCAAAACTGCGCTGTGAACCTTGGGTCACGATCAGATACTATATTGGCTGGAACACCATGTAACTTTACTATTTCCTTCAAATATAGCCCAGCCAATATTTCTACATTATCAACCAGTTTTATGGGTAGGAAATGAGCATTCTTAGTTAACCGGTCCATGACTACCCATATTGCATCGTTACCGCGCCCTGGTGCCTTTGGCAATCCAGTTACAAGACCCATGGCTACTGCTTCCCATTTCCATTCTGGGATTGGTAGGCTTTGCAATAAACCTCCTGGTACTTGATGCTCAGCCTTAATCTGTTGGCAAATCTGACATTGCGCTACCCATTGCGCAACAGATCGCTTCATTCCAGGCCAATGATAGTACTGATGAATATCCTTGTACATTTTGGTACTTCCCGGGTGGATACTAAGCAATGACTGATGTGCCGTTCTTAGGATTTCTTCTCTTAGGCCTTGTCTTCTAGGCACTGTTATTCTTTTATTTAATAATAGGGTTCCATCCATAGCTATATGATATCCACTTGCACTTGGTTCCTCTTGATCATAAAGCCCTTCTATTATTTTCTTTAGATTTGCATCCTCTTTTTATTCTTGTCGAATCCTTTGTAGTAGACTTGCCTGGTTTACCGCTTGTAACCCTAATGGCTCACTGGTTTCCCCTTCTAAAAATGATAAACTTATCATTTTAAATTCTGCAGTTAGGGTTATTAAGTCTCTTTTTATATCAGCATCTACTCTGCGATGACTCAATGCATCTGCTACTACGTTTGCTTTCCCTGGATGGTATGAAATTTCCAGATCATAATCAGCTACAAACTCCATCCATCTTCTTTGTCTCAGATTAAGATCTGGTTGGGCGAACAAATACTTCAAACTTTTGTGGTCGGTGAGGACTTGCACGTTTTCTCCATATAGATAAGCTCGCCATATCTTGAGAGCAAATACTACAGCAACCATTTCAAGATCATGGGTTGGATAGTTTTCTTCGTGCCTTCTTAATTTGCGTGATGCATAGGCAATGACTTTGTTGCCTTGCATTAACACACATCCCAGTCCTATTCTTGAAGCATCTGTATAAACTGTATAGGGTTGATTTGGCTCTGGCAATGCTAGGATAGGTGCAGTGGTTAGGGCTTCTTTTAATTGATTAAATGCCTTTCCTGCTTCTTCACTCCACTTAAACGTTATGTTCTTCCCCGTCAGACGGGTCAAAAGTTTAGCTATCACAGAAAAACCTTTCACAAATTTTCGGTAGTACCCCGCTAATCCCAAGAAACTACGAATTTCGGTGGCGTTGGTTGGTTGTGGCCATTCTTGGATTGTTATAATCTTTTCAGGGTCTACCGAAACCCCTTGTTCTGATATCCGATGTCCCAAAAATCCTATCTCTCTTTTCCAGAAACGACATTTGCTAAACTTAGCAAAGAGCTTTTGACTCCTTAAATGTCCCAAAACTTTCTTCAAATGCTCTTCATGTTCTTCTGCACTTCGTGAATAGATTAGAATGTCATCAATGAAAATGATAACAAACTCGTCTAAATAATCACGGAAGATTTCATTCATTAGTCGCATGAATGCTGCTGGTGCATTAGTTAGACCAAACGGCATGACCACAAATTCATAGTGGCCATATCGAGTCCTAAATACAGTCTTCATTACTTCCTTTTCAGAAATGGAAATTTGATGATAGCCTGATGCTAAGTCAATTTTGGAGAACCAACTTGCTCCTTGAAACTGGTCTAATAATTCATCGATCCTGGGCAGCGGGTATTTATCCTTGATGGTAACATTGTTAATTCCTCTGTAGTCTATGCACAACCGCATACTTCCATCTTTCTTTTTAACAAACAGGACTGGAGCTCCCCAAGGAGAAGAACTTGGTCGGATAAACCCTTTTTCCATAAGGTCCTCCAACTGTTTCTTCAACTCCACCAATTCTGCTGGGGCCATACGGTAGGGTGCCTTAGCTATTGGTGCCGTTCCTGGTTCCAGAGAGATAGTAAAAGGGTCATTTTGAGATGGGGGTAACCCTTCCAAAGGTTTAAATACATCCCCAAATTCACAGACTATCGGAATCTCTTCAAGCTTCGGGTTTTCTTCTAAGTCTTCTTCGATAACAGACAAGGTTACTAAGTATGCTTCACCCTCTGCAAGGGCCTTTTTAACTCTCATGGCTGTCACGAAAGATATTCCAGAACTTGGATTTATCCCATAATAGGGTATGGAAGGTTATCCAATTTCATCAAAAGTAATTCTCCCTCTTCCGCAATCTAGATGTGCTTGATAAGCTGATAGCCAATCCATTCCTAATATAAGTTCATATCGTTCTAAAGGAATGACTAGGAGGTTGGCTAGATACACTTTCTTCTCAACTTCAACCGGAATTCCTAAATAACAATCTTCGGCATGAAGGATTTGATTTCCGGGTGTTAGGATAGGTATACCTACCTTTACTACTGTAAAGGTTCCCTCAAACCCCGCTACGACATCAGGAGACACAAAGCTATGTGTTGCTCCTGAGTCAAACAAAACATGTGTGGGTATACCACCAACACGTAATGTTGCTACACATACATTTAATTTATCATTTATAATTTTCATATTTATCACACAATCATTAAAATCATATTGTACTTAATCACTCAATGAAGTATGAACCCTCACGTACCTGATATAGGACCTTTAGAAGGTTTTGAGGATTCAGGAGTGTCTAAGGAGTAAACCCGCCCAGTTATCGCTTGTCGTTTGGGCACGGGTTCTATCATTGCTTGGGTGGTCAAAGATTGAACCGTTGATGGTTGAGTAGATTGTATTGCCTGGATTGGATGAGTGATTGGACACGATGTTGCATAGTGCCCCCTTTCTCCACACGTATAACACGTGATGTATGCAGGTACTGGTCTCGATTGTCCACTGTTAGGGCACGCTCTCGAATAATGCCCTGGGCGACCACACCTGTAGCACAGTGGCAAGGATTCCATCGAGGGGGTACCCCTACCAGCTCTACCTCTATCACGTCCCCGACCATATGTCTGTCCTTGCCTATACCCTTGCCCTCGTCCCAATGTCTGGCCTCGGGAAGTAAGTTGGGTTCCTTGCTGTCTTGGAGCTTGTCCCTGGGTCCGGGGCTGCTGAGTCTGTCTAGCATAGAATGCTCGCTCTATTTCTATACCTTCTTCCACATTAACTGCACGCTCCACCAACTCGAATAGACTATGGTAGTCTATTACTAACAGTCGACTCATAATTTCTGGTCTCAACCCCCGCAAAAACTTTCTAATCACTATTGCTTCTCCATCAGGCCCATAATGTGCGTAGCGTCTGAACCGAGTAAACTCAGCTTCATAATCTCGAACACTTCGGTCTCCCTGGACTAATTCCTGGAATTGCCTTTCCAACCTGTCCTTGGCTTCCAGTGGAAAATATTTCCTCTCAAACTCCCTGCGGAAATTCGTCCATGTAGGGTCCAGCGTTTCATAAGAGTTCTTCACACTGCTCCACCAGTTGCTCGCATCCTTCATTAAATAATGCACAGCTATATCTGTTTTGAAGCTTTCTGGACAGCGGGTTGCATCGAAATTTCGTTCTAAGTGTTGCAACCAGGCATCAGCCTCAAAAGGATATGTTCCTCCAAAGTAACGTCTCGTCCCTAAATTCTTCATCATCGTGACCAATTTGAGGAAGTCTGGTGGTGATGATGGGGCATGGTAATATGATACTGCTGGTGCTTGCTGTGGCTCATTCATACGAGATAGCAGTTGATGTACTAAATCCAGTAATTGATCCTCTCTTCCACCTGGTTGAGGTCGTGTCCTATTAGGACCAATCTCTGGTAAATCAGGGCGTCCTTGATATGGTTGCCCCTGCACTCCATCATTATGTATACCCGGTTGAGTCCCTGGTGACATCCGTCCTTCAGAGTCCGATCCATTTGGTCCTTCACTGCTAGGAGTTCGTTGTTCACGATCCTCCATTGGGTCTGACTCAGAGGATTCCGTTGACAACCATCCCGCATGACCTGATCCTTCTGGTGCAGGATCACTCAGCTCTGGTTCAGGACGTGGAGATGCTACCCTAGTAAATTCTTCCAACGGTTCTGGTGATGACTCCTCGGATGGATCAGAATCGATCGATGCATCTGAATCAGAAGGTGGGGGACGGCGACCATATTACCTCTCTGGGTAATGGTAGTTTGGTTGTCCGTGTCCTGGGGATGGCCCAAACGGACGTCCCCTCCACATAGACCTTGGTGGTCCAGCATGAATCCGCTGGTGCCGCGGATGAATCCGTCGAGGTGGTGATGGCATCTGCAACAAGGAATCGGGTAAGTCTCAACCCCACTTAAAAATATAAAGAAGGAACATAACCAGTTTATCCTAGTTGCCTTTTTGAGACCATTTGACTCGATAAAATAATTGAAAACCAAGTCCCATTTGAGCATCGCAAACTATGCTCTGATACCACCTTTTGTAACACCCCAGATAATTTGACTGACCAGGAGCGTCACTGATTCATACTTAGTCGTCTGACCCAAGGTTTCCGGAACACATCCAAACCCTAGACCAAACTTATAAATACTCATCCCTATTGGATACAGCTCAAGGCTTGCCAACCCGAGTTATATCAAATAGTTAGTTCGTCCGGACTGAGACTAGTATCACATGAAACCCGATATTTACATAAACATATTTTATTACGTAATTTACATAAGATTTTAAACGTGATACCAAACATATAGATTACATTGCTGGCCATGAGTCTAACACCCAAAAACGATAATATACATATTAAACATTATCTCTTTACAAAAAGGCAGAAAGCTACCACTGGCGTCCTACTGTTCCTTCTGCACCCGCTGGGTCTACCCACTAATGGTTACCTGTAAAATAAGTAGAGTCATAAGCAACTATTTTTCTTAGTGAGTCAAGGCTCCCCTAAACATTTATATAATCACCCAACCAAACCCAAAATAACAATCACACGCAACCATGCATAACATGAGTATTAAAAGTGTTTTATGCATTAACTTCAAATTTTTATCAAGGCCTTGCGCATTAACTACTTCCCTTCACCTCACACTAGAAGTCATCACTCAACCCGTAGCCACAAAGGCTAAACGACTGATGATGCCTCATCCTTCCAATGGCCTTATGCTAATAAGGAAGTCGCACCGGAAATCTGCATCGTCATGCAGTACACGGCCCTAGGCTGCAATCCCGTCTCTCCGTGTCTTCGTGTACTTAAACTAGTACTCTTTTTGGGGACTAGTTAAGTCACGGTATTTAGAGAATTGTCATAATGCGCCCATCATAGTTTTATAAAGTTTACTAGACAATTAAGTTCAAGTAAACTTAAAGCATAAAGCATAATTTCAGACTTAGGTATAGCATACCCTTGATAACCTTAAATTCAACTCATACTTTCTTAACCTTATATATAATACACAAGTTTGATCTTTTAGGTGAAACCTAACAAGTGAATTATTTTAAACAGAATACAACCTCATGAGTATATAATTTACACACGCCTTAAATTCAACTCATACTTTCTTAACCTTATATATAATACACAAGTTGGATCTTTTAGGTGAAACCTAACAAGTGAATTATTTTAAACGGAATACAACCTCATGAGTATATAATTTACACACACAACACACACCACCAAGACTCACCTTAAATTTGGTGAATGATCCTGGTTCGGGTCACGGTTTCTACCCCCGGTTTTTGCTTAACGCGGCCTGGGATTTCTAGATCGAAACTTATTTCCCACCGATTTTTGTTGCTCTTTCCAAACCTAACCAAACCTAATTTTTCCGACAAAACTTGCTTACGGTTCACGACGGTCTGCCTGGTCGTATGAACTAACTGATCTGACTGATACGGCTTGTAGCAACGATGCTGGGTTCAGTGATTTGGGTTAATGAACTGAACTGATGATCGAGCAGAGGAGGTGACTGGTGTATATATAATCCGTACCAAGCAACCAAGCAGGCAGGCAGACTGCCGGATTTGACCTGGTTCGACCCAAAATAATATTTCCTCGACCCAGACCTACTTTTCTTCGACCCAAACTTTCTTTATACATCCTTTTTATCGTTCCCATGGTTCACTAAATGATTGGGGAAAATCTGGTTAATTTCTTAACTTAACTCGCTTTGGTCTTGCCCTAAAGGCTTAATCCGTAGCCTTAACCCGGGTCATTACATTCTCCCCCCCTTAATAGAATTCGTCCCGAATACTTAAGGGTTGGATGCCCGCCTTTTTAAGTTTCGGTAGGATTCATGAATAGTTCGGGGTAAGACATCCTACATTTCTCTTCATCTTCCCAGGTGACTACAATCCTATGATGTTTTCCCCAAAACACTTGGACTTGTGAGATGTCCCTATTCTTTAACTTCTTAATCCTTTTTTCCCCTATCCGTAGAGGTCCTTCCGGATATGTGAGGTTGGTTCGAAGATCCCTTATCCGCTCTGGTTCTACAGTGTTCGGATCACGGATATGTTTACGCAGCATGGATACATGAAATACTAGATGTAGTGCCATATCCGATGGAAGATCTAAGCGATAGGCCACTTCTCATACTCTTCCCACGATGCAGTAGGGTCCTATAAACCTGGTGGCTAATTTTCCTATCTTCCCGAATCTATCCTTTCCTTTTTAGGCAGATACTTTTAGGAATACCCAATCGCCAGCCTTGAAGACGATTTCCCTTCTGTTCTGATCGGCATATTTCTTTTGCCGATCCTGAGCCTTCCTCATATTTTCTCGAACCACTCTGATTTTATCTGTTGCTTCTTCAACTAACTCTGGTCCTATTGTCTGTCGTTCTCCTACTTCTGTCCAGCAAATAGGTGTTCGACAAGGTCGTCCGTATAAGGCTTCATAGGGTGACATACCAATACTATCATGGTAGCTATTATTGTACGAAAATTCTACCAACGATAGGAAGCTCTCCCAATTTCCAGTCCAGTCTAACACACACATTCTAAGTAGGTCCTCCAGAGTTCTTATGGTTCATTCAGTCTGCCCATCACTTTCCGGGTGAAATGCCATGCTCATATGCAAGTCAGTACCCAGGGCTTGTTGAAAGGCTCGCCAAAAATGCGCTGTGAACCTTGGGTCACGATCAAATACTATATTGGCTGGAACACCATGTAACTTTACTATTTCCTTCAAATATAGCCCAGCCAATATTTCTACATTATCAACCAATTTTGTTGGTAGGAAATGAGCATTCTTAGTTAACCGGTCCATGACTACCCATATTGCATCGTTACCGCGCCCTGGTGCCTTTGGCAATCCAGTTAAAAGATCCATGGCTACTGCTTCCCATTTCCATTCTGGGATTGGTAGGCTTTGCAATAAACCTCCTGGTACTTGATGCTCAGCCTTAATCTGTTGGCAAATCTGACATTGCGCTACCCATTGCGCAACAGATCGCTTCATTCCAGGCCAATGATAGTACTGATGAATATCCTTGTACATTTTGGTACTTCCCGGGTGGATACTAAGCAATGACTGATGTGCCGTTCTTAGGATTTCTTCTCTTAGGCCTTGTCCTCTAGGCACTGTTATTCTTTTATTTAATAATAGGGTTCCATCCATAGCTATATGATATCCACTTAACTCGCTTTGGTCTTTCCCTAAAGGCTTAATCCGTAGCCTTAACCCGGGTCATTACAAGGTCAATCCTAAAGAGATAAGGAAAACTTCCTAATCCTTTGGAATTTTCGTTTTAGCAAGTCGGCTTGACTTCGTGGGCCTTTGCATCGTTGTAGGCCAAAGATGGGCTTGTTGTCTTAGTATAGAAATGACTTCAGCCGCGTCGTCTTCTGGCTTCGTATAGACTTGACTTCGGCCAGACAGTTTCGTATGAAATTGGCTTCGGCCAGGATTGTCTTCGGCAGCTTTGACTTGACTTCGGCCAAACAGTTTCGTATGAAATTGGCTTCGGCCATGATTGTCTTCGGCAGCTTTGACTTCGGCCAGACAGCTTCGTATAGAAATGACTTCGGCCAGGCAACTTCGTATAGATTTGACTTCGGCAAGACAGTTTCATATAGAAATGACTTCGGCCGCATCGTCTTCAGGCTTCGTGTAAAATTGACTTCGGCCAGACAGTTTCGTATGAAATTAGCTTTGGCCAAGATTGTCTACGACAGCTTTGACTTCGGCCAGACAGCTTCGTATAGAAATGACTTCGGCCAGGCAACTTCGTATAGATTTGACTTCGGCAAGACAGTTTCGTATAGAAATGACTTCGGCCGCATCGTCTTCTGGCTTCGTGTAAAATTGACTTCGGCCAAACAGTTTCGTATAGAAATGACTTCGGCCAGGCAGCTTCGTATAGATTTGACTTCGGCCAGACAGTTTCGTATGAAAATGACTTCGGCGAGACAGCTTGGCCGAAGTCTCTCGCCGAAGGAGACAGCTTGGCCGAAGTGGACTGCTTGGCCGAAGTGGACTGCTTGGCCGAAGTGGACAGCTTGGCCGAAGTGGACATCTTGGCCGAAATGGACAGCTTGGCCGAAGTGGACAGCTTGGCCGAAGTGGACAGCTTGGCCGGATTGGACAGCTTGGCCAAAGTTGACTGCGTGGCCGAAGTGGACTGCTTGGCCAAAGTGCTTGTTGGCCGAAGTGCTTGTTGGCTGAAGTGGAGGTGTTTTCCGAAGTGAAGGCCGTGCCGAAGTGGACCCTTGCCGAAGTGAAGGCCCTTGCCGATGTGGGCTGCGCCGAAGTGGAGCTGGAGCTGTGCCGAAGTCTCCTTGCCGATGTGGGCTGTGCCGAAGTGGAGCTTGTGCTTGTGCCGAAGTGGAGGCTTGTACGTGCGCCAAAGTGGAGGCTTGGAGCTGTGCCGAACTCTCCTTGCCGATGTGGGCTGTGCCGAAGTGGAGGCTTGGAGCTGTGCTGAACTCTCCTTACCGATGTGGGCTGTGCCGAAGTGGAGCTTGTGCGTGTGCCGAAGTGGAGCGGAGCTTTGCCGATGCAAGCCAAAGCTTGCCTAAGTGGAGACAAGGCTTGCCTAAGTGGAGACAAAGCTTGCCTAAGCGGAGACGAAGCTTTGCCGATGTCTCTCCTCTCTTTGCCAAAGTGGAGCAAAGCTTTGCCGATGTGAGCCAAAGCTTGTCTAAGTGGAGATAATGCTTGCCTAAGTTGAGACAAGGCTTGCCTAAGTGAAGACAAGGCTTGCCTAAGTGGAGACAAGGCTTTGCCAATGCGGAGACAAAGCTTTGCCGATGTCTCTCCTCTCTTTGCCAAAGTGGAACAAAGCTTTGTCGATGTGAGCCAAAGCTTGCCTAACTGGAGATAAGGCTTGCCTAAGTGGAGACAAGGCTTGCCTAAGTGGGGACAAAGCTTGCCTAAGTGGAGACAAGGCTTGCCTAAGCGGAGACAAGGCTTTGTCGATGTCTCTCCTCTCTTTGCCGAAGTGGAGCAAAGCTTTGCCGATGTGAGCCAAAGCTTGCCTAAGTGGAGACAAGGCTTTGCCGAAGTGAAGATAAGGCTTGGTTGGAATGGCCTATCTCGTGCTCAAGCGGACTCGTATAGAAACGACTTAGGCGCAATTCTAGCCTTGTCCGATTCTTCGTATTTCCACACTTAGCCATTTTTGCATTGATCGCAGCTGGGTGGGTTTTGACCCCAACAGTTTCCTCGAATCGTTCCCACTTCGTTTGGTGTAGGGAACTTGAGGCATAGATGGTAAGTTGAAACAGCGGCTCGCATAGAATTCAACCAGGGGGTCCCTATGATGACATTGTAGATCGCCGGGTGATCAGCTACGGAGAATTCGACGATTTTTGTCACATCGCCGGCTTGGACAGGCAGTTTGATCGTTCCAGTAGTCATGGTGGTTTCTCCAGAGAATTCGGTCAACGGTTTGGGGTGGATATTACTTTGGACAGGTCCACCTTCATTTTTCTGAGAGTCTCGAGGCAGATTACGTCTACAGTGCTCCTGGTGTCTACCAATACATGTGCTACATCGCAGTCGTTGATAATTAACTCGATCACGAGGGGGTCATCATGTGGTCTATCGATTCCGATCGTCTCCCTTTCCTCGAATGATATCACGTCGTTTGGAAACTTTGATGGTTGAGACCAGTTGATGCTGACGTCCGCCCTTTGCTGGAATGCTTTGATCGACGAGACGGTATCTGAGCAGTAGTGAGACCCTCCCATAATTATGCTTATTCTCCTTATTGTTCCGGAGTGTGGCGCCTCGTCATCCCTTCTATCGCGCTTGGTGTGATCTTCTTTCGTCATATCGGGTCTGTGCGCGTTCATATCCATCTCGAAATCCTTAAGGCTGACGTTCCCTCCAAGTTCACCAGCTGCTAGTTTTTTTGGCGAGTTTTAAGCCAAGGATGCGACAGTTTGCGGTTGAATGACCATATATGTGATGGTGTTTGCAGTAAGCCGTTTCGTCATAGGAACTGTCGCTTTTGGTCCATGTGCTCCATGAGGTTCTTCCACGGCCTCGGCCTCTTCCTCGACCAAATCCAGGAGCGTCGATTTGATAGTTATGAGCTCCTCGAAAACCTCCCTCGTGCTGGATATAACCGGAGCCTTGGTTGTTCCTCCTAGCATTGGACTAGGTTGGAACTTGGGGGAATGGTTTGTTGTCTTTGCCTTCCCGTACTTCTCGGTTAGGACTTTCATCTCTTCTTCTTCGGTGATGAAGTCTGCGGCTCGATGCATAGCGTCATGTATCGTCGTGGGGGCATTCAACGCGATTTCTTTGCCAAAGTCAGAGTTGAACCAAAGCGCTCTCTTCAGGGCTAGTAAGGCTGCTTTGTCACTCAGGCCCTCCACCTTGGACATTACAGCTTTGACTCTTTCGATGAAACTCCGGAGTGTTTCGTTTTCCCCCTGAGGTAGGGTCCACAGATCGGCGTCAGATGTTCCAGGGTCCCTGAATATGGAATAGTGTTTCAAGAAAGCCGCGGACAGTTGGTTGTAGTTATTGATGGAATTCCGTTCGAGCTGGAAAACCACTGGAGCGCCGGTCCTTTGAGATGTTCGACAAAGAGAAGACACTATCCGGCGTCTCTTTCATTTTCTTTGAAATTAGATCGTCCCATGGCTATAGCGAAAGCCGCCAGATGCTTTTTTGGATCGGTTTTTCCTTCATAGATTGGAACTTTCATCTTTCCAGGATCGGGAATTCTTGTATTGGTAATACATGCTGTGAATGGGGTGTTCTGTGCTTCCTCCAGTACACGATCTATCTCCGGTACCTTGCTAGTTGCTTTGTGCATCATAGATCGGACGACTTTTATGTCGGCAGCAGCTCGATCCATATCTGCTCGCATCATAGCCATCTCTTCTTTCTGGGCTCGGACTCCTGCTCTGCGTTCTTCGTTGGTCCTTGCTTGCTCGGCCCAAAGTATGCTCTCCTCCTCCTCGGTCAGCTCTTGATCTCCTTCGGGGATGGCCTCGCATCTTTCGGTTCGGGTCTGGCCAGTTGCTAGGGGTTCGGGAATGTCACGGCTCTCCAGGTTTTGCTCCATTCGATTCTCCTCCTCCAGATGATGATTGGTGCAGGCTCCTCTTCGATTGGTGTGTTGCCTGCTCCTTGGACTCCTGAAGCTAGGTTTGCTGAGCTTTGATGGAGTGGTGGCAATCTTCCCCGGGTCCTCGGTGGGTTGAGCGGAGTTGTGAAGTCCAGGGCTGTTGGGTTGAGGCGCCTCCCGACTCGTCTTGTTGGATCCAAACCTTATCCTATCC
Source organism: Pseudoturritis turrita (assembly GCA_900406555.1). Classification (NCBI taxonomy): domain Eukaryota; kingdom Viridiplantae; phylum Streptophyta; class Magnoliopsida; order Brassicales; family Brassicaceae; genus Pseudoturritis; species Pseudoturritis turrita. Next base: position 116,660 of record OVBL01000711.1, read on the forward strand.
CACGGGTTCGACTCGCCGTCGCCAAAGCCTTCAGCTCGCCCGTCATCGTGTTGTTGAGTTTGTCTTGCTCCTCCACCTTCTTGAGCATCATTTCCAGCATGATCTTCATCTCCATGAGTGTTGCTGAAGTCTCCCCAGCGTCCTTGGACTGGTTCGTCTTGTTCTCCACGCCGGTGTTCCTGGTATCGGTAGCGTTATCATCTCCGTCATTGGTCATCATCTTCGGATCGGTTTTGTGGTGGTTCTCTTGAGTAAGAAAATTTCGTGCTTCCCCCTCCTTCTAGCGCCAAATTGTGGAAGTATAAATCCACGCTAACCGAATTTGTCGAGTCTTTCAGGGAGATCCGAAACTTCTAATTAAAAACCACCAAAAACACGACCAGAGATCCAAAGATGGTATTTCATTAAGCTTCTTAGAAAGCTTTTGTGTTAGAGCAAAAGTACAGAGCTTTGCTAGGTAAATTGCCGATCCCCTTTTCTTAGGGTTTACATGAGTATAAATACTAAGTTAAGTCGGCTAAGTTAATGTCTAAAGAGATAAGGAAGATTTCCTAATTCTTCGGGATTTCCTTTTAGCGAAGCCTATCATCGTCATGGGCTTCGATTCATGGGCTGTCTTCGTCATCTCTTTTGTGGGCTCGAATTCGTGGGCTCGTTGCCTCGGCCCAATCTCTCACCATGGTTCATGGCTCGGGTGACACCATGGTTCACGGCTCGGGTGACACCATGGTTCACGGCTCAGGTGACACCATGGTTCACGGCTCGGGTGACCATGGTTCACGGCTCGGGTGACACCATGGTTCATGGCTCGGGTGACACCATGGTTCACGGCTCGGGTGACACCATGGTTCTCGGCTCGGGTGACATACTATGGGTCGTGACCCCGATCCGTCTGTCGCACCATGGATTGGGGTACACGACCCATCTTTGTGACCCCGATCCGTCTGTTGTGTCATGGATCGGGGTACACCACACAACTTACCTTGTCGTGGTTCGGGGTACCCGATCCACCTGCTTCATGGTTAGGGGGACCCGATCCACCCGCTTCATCACAGATCGGGGTACACGATCCAACCTTCCTCACTGATCGGGGTACCCGATCCACCTGCTTTACCACGGATCGGGGTATACGAACCAACCTTCCTTTCATGCTTAGGGGGACCCGATCCACCTGCTTCGTCACCGATCGGGGTACACGACCCAACCTTTCCCTCACGGATCGGGATACCCAATCTTTCACGGTTAGGGGGACCAGATCCACCTGCTTCATGGTTAGGGGGACCCGATCCACCTGCTTCGTCACGGATCGGGGTACACGACCCAACCTTCCTCTCACGGATCGGGGTAACCGATCCACCTACTTTTTCATGGATCGGGTTACACGACCCAACCTTCCTAACGGTTAAGGGGACCCGATCCACCTGCTTTGTCACGGTTAGGATCCCGATCCAACTCCTTCATGGTTAGAGAACCCGATCCAACTCCTCCTTCACGGCTAGGGATGCCGATCCAACTCCTTCACAGTTAGGGATCCCGATCCTACTTCTTCACGGTTAGGGATCCCGATCCAACTCCTCTTTCACAGCTAGGGATCCCGATCCACAGTTAGGGATCCAGCTGCTAGTGCTTTTTCATACTTAGCCATTTTTCAATCGTCGATTCTCACCAGGTGGAATCTGACCCCAACAACCAAGCCTTGCAGAAGTGACGACCAAGCTTGCCGAAGTCTCTCCCTTCTTCGCCGAAGTGGAGCAAAACTTTGCCGATGTGGGCCAAAGCTTGCCTAAGTGGAGACAAGGCTTGCCTAAGTAGAGACAAGGCTTGCCTAAGCGGAGACAAAGCTTGCCTAAGTGGAGACAAGGATTGCCTAAGTGAAGACCAAGCCTTGCCGAAGTGACGACCAAGCTTGCCGATGTGGCCATGCTTGCCGATATGGTCATGCTTGTCAAAGTCTCCATCCTTTGCTGAAGTCTCCACGCTTAGCCGAAGTGAAGACCAAGCCTTGCCGAAGTGACGACCAAGCTTGCCGAAGTCTCTCCCTTCTTCGCCGAAGTTGAGCAAAGCTTTGCCGATGTGGGCCAAAGCTTGCCTAAGTGGAGACAAGGCTTGCCTAAGTGGAGACAAGGCTTGCCTAAGCGGAGACAAGGCTTGCCTAAGCGGAGACAAGGCTTGCCTAAGTGGAGACAAGGCTTGCCTAAGTGGAGACAAAGCCTGCCTAAGTCAAGACCAAGCCTTGCTGAAGTGACGACCAAGCTTGCCGATGTGGCCATGCTTGCCGATATGGCCACGCTTGCTGATGTGGCCATGCTTGCCGATATGGCCATGCTTGCCGAAGTCTCCATCCTTTGCCGAAGTCTCCACGCTTAGCCGAAGTGAAGACCAAGCCTTGCTGAAGTAACGACCAAGCTTGCCGAAGTCTCTCCCTTCTTCGCCCAAGTGGACCAAAGCTTTGCCGATGTGGGCCAACACTTGCCTAAGTGGAGACAAGGCTTGCCTAAGTGGAGACAAGGCTTGCCTAAGTGGAGGCAAAACTTGCCTAACTGAAGACCAAGCCTTGCCGAAGTGACGACCAAGCTTGCCGATGTGGCCATGCTTGCCGATATGGCCACGCTTGCTGATGTGGCCATGTTTGCTGATATGGCAACGCTTGCCGATGTGGCCATTCTTGCTGAAGTCTCTATCTTTTGCCGAAGTCTCCACGCTTAGCCGAAGTGACCGTGCTTGCCGACGTGGCCATGCTTGCCGATGTGGCCATGCTTGCCGAAGTCTCCATGCTTAGCCAAAGTGAAGACCAAGCCATGCCGAAGTGACGACCAAGCTTGCCGAAGTCTCTCCCTTCTTTGCCGAAGTGGAGCAAAGCTTTGCCGATGTGAGCCAAAGCTTGCCTAAGTGGAGACAAGGCTTGCCTAAGTGGAGACAAGGCTTGCCTAAGTGGAGACAAAGCTTGCCTAAGTGAAGACCAAGCCTTGACGAAGTGACGGCCAAGCTTGCCGAAGTCTCCATGCCGAAGTGAAGCTTCCTTGGCCGAAAATGGAGCTGCTTTGGCCAGAATGGCCCCTCTTGTGCTTAAGTGGACTCGTACAGAAACGACTTAGGCACAATTTCGGCCTTGTCCGATTCCTCGTATTTCCATACTCAGCCATTTTTCCATTGATCACGGCTGGGCGGGTTTTGACCCCAACACCACCCGAGTCGTGATGCATGAAGCCACCCGAGATGACGTGTCAAACAAGAACATGGACTGATGCGATGAACCGGAGTGACGCCCACGGTTACCTAACCTATAAGGGTTAAGACCAGAACCGAATGGCCCATCAAACATATAAGTCGGACCAATGAGCTAAAGTCCATCATGGGAAACCGACTCATAAATATTCGAAGGAGAAGAAGGAAGATAGACATAAAGAAAAGAAGGGAGCGAAAAAATAGGAAAGCTTCCTTATCATTTTAGGAGTCACCCTAGCCGACTTTGACTTATATATACTCATGTACACCCTCTAAAAAGGGTATCCGCCATTTTTTCCTAGCAAAAATTTTGTACTTTTGCTCTCATACGAAAACCTTTCAAAACAGCTTAATAAAATAACCATCTTTGGATCTTTGCGTTCGTGGTTTTTACTCAGAAGTTTCAGATCCCTCTAAAAGTCTTGAAAAATTCAATTGGTGTGGATTTACAGTACCAAAATTTGGCGCCGTCTGTGGGGAACTTTGAAAAGTTTTTACACCAAAAACCACCGCAAAATGGATATGAAGGACGATGGCCAACGACGGAGAGCAAGACGCTGCTGACAGCAGAAACACGGTGTGGAGGATCAGACGAACCGACCTAAAAATGCCGAGGAGGCTTCATCAACACTCACGGAGATGAAGAATATGTTAGAGAGGCTTTTTAAAAAGGCCGATGAACAGGATCTCAAACCCGATCGGACGTGGCGTCAGGCGCCCTAACCCAACAGCCCTAGATTTCTCGACCCCTCTCGACGTGCTGAGAACCCGTGGAAGATTGCCGCCGCTCCATCAAAACTCAGCAAATCTGAACTCCGAAGCGCAAGGACCAGGCGATGCACCAAGGAAGGACGATCTGACCCCAATTATCAATCTAGAAGAGGAGAATCAAGTGGAGCACAACGCGGAGAGTTGCGATGACCCCAAACTCCCAGCAGCTGGCCAAACCCGAACTGAAAGGTGCGAAGCCATCCCAGAAGGAGATCAAGTGCTAATCGAAGAGGAAGAGAACATCCTCTGGGCCGAGCAAGGAAAGATCGATGGAGAGGGAAGAGCAGGGATCCGAGCCCAGAAGGAGGAGATGGCTGCAATGCACGCGGATATGGACCGAGTAGCCGCTGACATAAAGGCGGTCTAATCCATGATGCACAAAGCAACAAGCAAGGTGCACAAAATGATCGCATTTTGGAGGAAGCATAGAACACTCCATTCATGGCACAGATCACCAGTGCGAGAATTACTGACCCAGGGAAAATGAAGGTTCCGATTTACGAAGGAAAAACCGACCCAAAGGAGCATCTAACGGCTTTTACCATAGCCATGGGTCGCTCTAACTTCAAAAAAAGCGACAGAGATGCCGGGCAATGCCTCATTTTCGTGGAACACCTTAAAGGTCCGGCACTCCAGTGGTTTTTGAGGCTCGAGCGAAACTCCATCGACAACTACAACCAGCTGTCTGCAGCGTTCCTAAAGCATTACATGGATTCATGGATCCTGGAACTTCAGTTGCCGACCTGTGGACCCTGACTCAGGGGCATAACAAAACACTCCAAAGTTTCGTCGGAAGATTCAAAGCAGTCATGTCCAAATTAGAGGGCTTGAGCGACAAGGCGGCCCTGCTAGCCTTAAAACGAGCACTCTGGTTTAATTCCGATTTCCGAAAAGAGATTGCAGTGAACGCCCCCACAACGATACAAGACGCGATGCACCGAGCTGCATATTTCATAACCAAAGAAGACGAGATGAAGATCCTCACCGAGAAGTACGAAAAGGCAAAACCACCAAGCCATCCTCCCCAGGCTTCAAATTCTTCGAACAACAAGAGAAAGAACCAAAGTCCCGGCTATGTTCAGCACGAGGGAGGCTTTCGAGGAGCTTATAATTATCAAATTGACATCCGTGGGTACGGTCGAGAAAGAGGCCGAGGTCGCGGAAGAGGTTCGTGGAGCACAAGGACCAAAAGTGACAATTCTGATGACGAAACGACTTACTGCGAGCACCATCACATCTATTGATATTCCACCGCAAACTATCGCATCCTTGTCCTAAAACTTGCCAAAAAGTTAGCAGCTGGCGAACTTAGAGGAAACATCAGCCTTAAGGATTTCGAGATGGACGTGAACACTTACAAACCCGACCAGACAAAGGAAGATCATTCCAAGCGTGATAGACGGGATGACGAGGCACACCCTCCGGATCGAGAAGGATAATAAGCATGATAATGGGAAGATCTCATTATTGCTCGGATACTGTCTCATCGATCAAATCATTCCAGCGACGTGCAGAAGTCATCATCAATTGGTCCAAACCCTCAAAATTTCTGAACGACGTGATCTCATTCGAAGAAAAGGAGCAAATCAGAATCGACAAGTCGCACGACGACCCTCTCGTAATCGAATTAATTTTGAACGATTGCGACGTAGCCCGCGTATTGGTAGACACTGAAAGCACTGTGGATGTAATCTTCCTTGAGACACTCAGAAGAATGAATGTCGATCTATCCGAAATAGTATCAACCCCGAAGCCATTGACTGGATTTTTTGGGGAAACTACAGTGACTGCAGGGACGATCAAACTTCCTGTCCGAGCTGGTGAGGTGACAAAAATCATCGAATTCTCTGTAGCTGATCGCCAGCAATCTACAATGTCATTATGGGAACTCCCTGGTTAAATTCTATGCGCGCTGCGGTTTCGACATATCACCTCTGCTTGAAGTTCCCTACCCCAAACGGAGTAAAAACAATTTGTGGGAACCAAACGGAGTCTCGCATCTGCTTCCTAACCGCACACAAGCTCAGAAATCCGGTCACCGATCCGGTGGCAAATTCAAAATGCAAGAAAATGAAGACAGACCGAGAGCCGGTTAAAGAGCTTTCCAAATTTTTATAGCAATTATAGATTGGGAAAGATCGCGAAGAAGAAGTAACTAAGCCAACATGCGATCCCGTAATATCAGTTTGCATTGACAATGAACATCTGGAGCGATGCGTGGAGATTGGAGCAATGCTCGACGGAGAAATCAAGGAAGAACTCGTTTCGTTCTTGAAAAAAAATGTGAACACTTTTGCGTGGGCAGCGGAGGACATGCCCGACATCGATATAAGCATAACAAGCCACGAACTGAATGTTGACCCAACGTTCAAACCAGTGAAGCAGAATAGGAGAAAGCTTGAGCCAGACAGAGCCAAAGCAGTCACTGATGAAGTAGAATGCGTGTCAGTTCAATAACTGAGGTGAAGTACCCAGACTGGCTAGCTAACCCGGTGGTAGTCAATAAGAAGAATGAAAAATGGCGCGTATGCGTGGATTTCACCGACCTGAACAAAGCTTGTCCAAAAGATAGCTTCCCTCTTCCACACATCGATCGCTTAGTCGAAGTAACAGCAGAGAATGCACTCCTCTCATTCATAGATGCCTTCTCGGGTTACAACCAGATCATGATGAACCCTGATTATTGGGAGAAAACAGCTGTTATAACAGATCTTGGAATATACTGCTACAAGGTGTTGATGTTCGGCCTGAAAAATGCCGGAGCAACATATCAGCGGCTGGTGAACAAGATGTTCGCTGATTAACTCGGCAAGACAATGAGGTTTATATAGAAGATATGCTGGTGAAATCACTAAGAGAGCAGGATCACGTGGCTCATCTCGAGGAATGCTTCTCACAGCTGAACTTTCACAACATGAAGTTAAATCCAACCAAATGCAGATTCGCGGTCACATCAGGACAATTCCTCGGATACTTAGTACCCAACCGTGGCATTGAAGCAAACCCTAAGCAAATCGATGCGCTCATCCATATGACTTCCCCGAGGACGAAAAGGAAAGTGCAAAGACTTACTGGGAGGGTAGCTGCACTTAACAGATTCATCTCACGATCCACCGACAAATGTCTGCATTTCTACGATATGTTACGGGGGAACAAGAAGTTTGAGTGGATTAAAAAATGCGAAGAGGCTTTTCAACCGCTGAAGACTTACCTGGCTACCCCTCCAGTTCTCGCAAAACCAGTAACAGGAGAGCCGCTTTTTATGTACAATGCGATCTCCATCGCAGTAGTAAGCGGCGTGTTGATTCGAGACGAGGGCGGCGAATAGAAGCCAATCGTTTACGTCAGTAAAACCCTTACAGACGCCGAGACGAGGTACCCGCAACTGGAAAAATTGGCACTATCTGTCATAATGTCTGTAAGAAAACTGAGGCCTTACTTCCAGTCGCACTTAATCATGGTCCTATGTACCTCCCCGTTAAGATCCGTTTTGCATAGTCCGAGTCAATCAGGAAGGTTAGCAAAATGGGCAATTGAGCTGAGTGAATACGACATCGAATATCGCGGACGCACGTGTGCAAAATCTCAAGTCCTGGCTGATTTCCTGATCGAACTCCCTGAAGAAAGCATCGACGATGAAACACAAAACCCACCTTCGAAGCTTCCCGTCGATGGCTCATCCTCCAAAAATGGCTCGGGAGTAGGGGTACGTCTAACCTCTCCAACCGGTGAAATTCTGGAACAATCATTTCGTTTGGGTTTTCGCGCATCCAACAATGAAGCAGACTATGAAGCCCTCATCGTCGGAATGAAACTCGCTGGTGGCCTGAAGATCAAGCAGTTTCATGCATTCTGCGACTCCCAGTTGGTCGCAAATCAATTCAGTGGCGAGTATGCAGCAAAGGATGATCGAATGGAAGCTTACCTAAAGATCGTCAAGGAATTGGCTGCGCGATTCAAATAATTTGTACTAACACGCATCCCACGAGGAGAGAACACTTCGGCCGATGCACTTGCAGCCCTTGCATCGACTTCCGATCCGGATATAAAGAGAATTATCCCGGTAGAATTCATCCAGCACCCAAGCATCAATTTTTCCGACACAGTGAATGCCATAACTCGTTCGAAAGCAGCTAAGCAAGCAAGAGAAGTCACAATCGGGTAGGAGGAGACAACTGAGATGAAGGAAGGACCGGTAAACCCGCCATCCACCGAACTCGATATTGCTCCAATGGAAGAGGACATTCTCGAAGAGTCGGCAATCATCGAAAGAAACAACGACCCTATCGTCGAATCACAACCCGATGAAGAAGCAAGCGAGATCAATGATGAAGTAGAATATGGCTGCGACAAGAAGTGGCTCGACGCAATAAGAGAATATATATACGACGGGGTCTTACCAACCAAAAAGTGGGCGGCTCGTAAGCTTCGAGACCAGGCGGCTCGTTACGTTTTACTCGACGGAAATATCTTTAAGTGGAGATTCTCAGGACCATTGTTAAGTTGCATAGAAGGAAAGGACGCAAGGAAGATCATGGAAGAAGTTCACAACGGTTCATGCGGCAATCATTCAGGAGGGAGAGTACTAGCAATAAAAGTCAAACGTCACAGTTATTACTGGCCAACGATGATCAAAGACTGTAAGGAGTTTTCAAGCAAATGCGAGAAATGTCAATGCCACGCGCCAATGATTCACCAACCAACCGAAGTGCTCTCCTCAATTTCATCACCGTACCCGTTCATGCGGTGGTCCATGGATATCGTCGAGCCATTACACCCCTCGAAGCAGAAGCGATTCCTGTTGGTTTTGACAAATTATTTTTCGAAATGGGTCGAAGCCGACTCCTATGCTAGCATTAAAGACGCACAAGTGGAGGCCTTTGTCTGAAAGAATATCATATGTCGGCATTGAGTACAATACGAGATCGTGACGGATAATGGCTCATAGTTCATTTCTAATCGTTTCGAAACGTTCTGCGAAAAATAGAAGATCAGACTTAGTAAGTCCACTCCAAGATATCCACAAGGGAACGGTCAAGTAGAAGCAATCAATAAAACAATCCTTGATGGTTTGAAAAAGCGCCTCGATGAAAAGAAAGGACGCTGGACAGACGAATTAGAGGGAGTATTGTGGTCTCACCGCACAACTACAAGATGGGCAACTGGTGAAACCCCATTTACTCTTGTCTACGGGACAAAATATGTCATTCCACCAGAAATACACTTTCCTGGAGTTTTCCGCAGACTCCTTCCCGAACAAGAAGGACTCAATCACCTATTACTGCTTGACGAATTGGATTTAATCAACGAAAGATGAGATCACGCCTTAATCAGGATCCAGAACTATCAAAACGCAGCAGCAACAAACTACAACTCCAACGTTCGAAGACGAAGATTCTACGTAGGAGACTTAGTTTTGTGAAAAAATTTCCACAATACAGCAGAAAAATTGGGAGCAAACATGGAAGGACCATACAGGATCACAGAGGTAGTCAAACCCAGCGTTTATAATCTCGCCAGCATGGCCAATGTTCCAGTACCAAGATCATGGAACACAATGCATCTCAAGAAATACTATCACTAAGCTATTTCACATGAACTACGGGGCAACTTGATCCCTGCAAAGGGTAAGTAGGCAGCTTGTGTTCGGATGGGTTCATATGCCCCCTCCTTCAAAAAAGGGGAGGGGGAGTGGATACGTGTACGTATACTCGTATACTCCCACCTTTGTAATAAATTCTACGATCTATCAAAGCGAAGCTTTCAAAGAAATTTTTTACCTAACATCCTTCAAGGATCACTAAGTCTTAACAAAACAGACATATTCGAAAGAATTCAGCTACAATGGGCATCTCGCCACATTTTCATTACTGCTGGCCACAGTAGTGAACTCTTGCATCCATCTCGGATCTAAACTGCCACATCCGTCTCAGGATTAAAAGCGCGCTATACAAATATTTTGTTCATTGTCGGAGCGGATATATTTACGGTAACGTATCCGTAAACCGAGATGTTCATTCTAAACCATACAAGCATATGTCCATTGTCGGAGTGAATACATTTATGGTAATGTATCCGTAACCCGAAATGTTCAAACTAAACTATGTAAACTTATGATCAATTTTGAGCAGGAAAGTTTACAGTAACATTTCTGTAAACCGAATTGTTCATCTCAAACATAACTACTATGCAAACCCATACTTACATCCATTCATCTAAACAACTATATCTTATCAAGACAATACAAGAAAAGCATTTATACTTATCACCAAACAAAAGAAGCACACTTGACATTTCTTCGAAAAAACATTTATCAAACACGAGGCGTTCATGTGATAACAAGATAAAACTAGTAGTTCTTTAAAAGACTACAAAGCGGATAAAGCCATCCAGACATCTAAAGGAGTTTTAAATTAAACAAAAAATAAGGGATCATAGGATTCCAGAGCTTCAGGGTTCTCAGTCTCCCCTGGCTCAAGCCGTTCGGGGTGCTCAATTTCCCCCTTTCTTCATGCTCTTCGGTGACGGGATCAATGGCTTTCTCTGGCTCGGGAACAATCATAGCTCCTTTGGTGCCTTTCTCAGGAAGCAGCTCGGGAATCTTCTTTGAGCTATCCCCACTTGATTCAGAAGATGTCGGATCCTCTGGCGTCTTCTTCAAGTCTGGATCGGCCAAACCCGGCTTTCCCCTGTTCCAGCCGGAGAAATCTTTAATGCCAACGCTTGTGGCAGCCAACTCCATAGGCTCGCCATCGTTAAGCTCCTTTAAGATATCAGAATGAATAGGGGACAATCTCAGTGTTTCCCCTAGATCAACTATCAGCTTGGCAAACGCTTCGTGGGCACCCTCGAGCTCCCCCTTTTGCTCAGCCAGATTCTTCGCCTCGGCATCAAGAGATGGCGGGTCTTTACTTTGAAGTAATCCAATAAACCGAAGATTGCCTTCGATCTGAGCAAGATCGAGCATATTCTCTTTGGGCTCGCCACCAATTTTCCCAATAAGTTTTTTGGCTCGGGAGACTTTGTCCTCAAACGATGACTTCATCTCACACTTGGCCTCCAGAACAACTTGCTCCATCTTGGCCTCGTGGAGCTCATTCGCCGCCTCTAGTGCCTCGTTAGATTGGCAATATGAGCATCGCATTTCGCCTTACCCGATTCCAGCCGTATGATCCGGTTATCGGCTTCCTTTCGGTGCTTCTCACGCCCTTCCATCTCAGCCTCAAGACTCTTGATTCTCTTAAGAGTCTTGTCTCGGTCAGAAGCGTGACTTGCTTTGGCCTCTTTCAGCTTCCCATCCAGCTCGATGGATTTCTTCCTAGCATCCTCAACTCTTTTCTTGTCTTTACGAGCGTCGGATTCATACCCGAGGACCATCCTATTGAGATGGGATATGAACTGCGCAGAAACAAGAAAAAGTTTATTCAACATACAAAAGTGACAAGACAAACGAAAACGGCTCGGGCCACGATGACAAAAAGTTCAAAAAAGAAAAGAAAAGTAGAAAACACACCTTGACGCCCCAAAGAGACACCTCGTTGTAGGCCTTATTCCTAAGCAAGGTGTCTGATGGGGGGAAATGATCACCTGGGCAGGTGATCTTAGAGAAGATAGTCGCGGACGATCGTTATAAGCCTCTTCAGCATTAATGGGCGCGGCGGACAGACGAATCGCCTCGGGAATGAGTCGAGAAACTTCAGCACAATGCTGTCACTTCGACGCCTCAGCCAGCTTATTGCCTCTGTCATTCGTCGATGACTGGCATTTTCGGCTCGTTCCCTTCTTCTCCTTGGTTTTCCGCTTGCCTTTATCTTTGTGCTGCACCAGCTGAGATTCTACGGGACGAAGCCCTAACACAACCCCTTCGAGAGCTAAGTTGAGATTCGGCTTGGGAGGATGACTAGAGGAAACTGGCTCGGGGTGGAGAGTAGCATTAATCTGGGGGCTCGGGAGGCGAAGTTGAACCAACGCTTCGGCCTGCTTTGCCCTCTCCCTAGCTTCAGCTTTCGCTTTTGCTTTGGCTGTGGCTCTATCTCTGAATGTGGGTCTTCCCATGGTCTTGACTGAAGAATTAGAAGAAGATGATGGACCAACGGATTGACCTTCAAAGAGGGCTCGGGCTCTCTTCACTCGCTGGAGATTGAAATCTCTTTTCCAACTACACTTTCGAGCTGAAAGAGCTTCGTGAATCGCAGACAGATCGGGAGGCAATGATAGTTGGAAGTGGCGTGCTGCAAAAGAAGAAAAAAATATAAGTAATCTAAAACAAAATCAATATAAAAGAAAACCGAGCCATAGTCCAAAAACAAGACACGGGTCGGCTACCAAGTTCTCCCCAGCTCGTCTTGATTAAGCTAAGACATCTTGATTCCACTGACGCCTCGGTGATGGGAACAAAGAAGAAGTAATCCTCCTAGTTGTCATCTTTACTCGGAAATCCTTTTATGATCTTCCTCTTAGCTTTACCCGATACGTAGTGTTGGGGTCAATACCAACCTGGCAAGATCAACGGCCAGAGCATCATGGGCCGAGGCATGTTTCCCTGTGGGCTGAGGCAAATGGATATGGGTCGAGGCAAATAAACCTCCATGGGCTGAGGCATGTTTCTTTTCTTGGGCCGAGGCCGAGGCAAACCTCCATCTGGACCGAGGCAAGCAAACACCCACGCGCCGAGGCAGAGTGCATTCGCCGAGGACGTGGATAGAATGCGCCAAGGTGAACAAGCAAGCACGTGCCAAGGTAAACAAGCACACACACGCCAAGGTGAGCACGCACGTACGTGCCGAGATGAACTAACGACACGCACCAAGGCAGCTGACAGCATGCGCCGAGGCAAACAGCATTCGCCGAGGCAAACAGCGTCCGCCGAGGCAAACCTCCACCAAAATACCGAGGTGTATCAGCACGTGCCGAGGCAAAATGTTTTATTCTTGGGTCAAGGCAATGCCTTCGCGACTTGGGCCAAATCATTTAATAAAGCTAATGCAGAAGTCGGTCGAGGAAGAAAAAGGAAATACAATCCCAAGGAGGAAAAAGGAAATATTCTGAAATATCCGTTAAGATGGCTAATCTGAAGTCTATAAAAGAAGAGGAAGGTGACAGAGCGTAGGGAGGGAAGAAAAACAAATCTTGTGTTCTAAAAGCTTTCGTAATCAGCAATACAAATAATCTTTGAATCTCTTTTTCTGCAATCTATACCTAGAAGTTTCTGTTCTCTTCGAAATCCTAACAAAATTTAGTTGTGAGGGTTTTTAGCCTCCACAATTTGGCGCCGTCTGTGGGGAAGTTGAAACTTTCGGACTCTTGAGATTGCCGCGACCAAGATCTGAAAAGATGGCTAATGGAAGTCCAAGCACCGACGATACAACCGACCTTCTCAGAGAAACCACGAATCTCCCGGAAGGCGCTAACGCCGTTCCAGAATCCCTCGCTGAGATGAAAAACATGATGTCTACCTTGCTGAAAAAGGTAGACGAGCAAGAAAAGGCAAACAACTTATTGAACGAGAAATTCCAAGCACTGACTTTGGAACAACAGAACCGTGGTGCCGAAAGCTTAGTATCTTGAATAAGACCAACTAGAAGATTCTGTAGGCAGCTGTTCGATGCGACCCGGACGCCTCTTTATTTGGTCACCTCCCGAAACACGGTAAGCAACGCACCGAGGATACCAGGAGATCTGCCACCTCTACCTCGGCAATGCCTTTCCCTTTATCAGCACAAGGAGCAAGACGCTTCCAAGATGGCGGCTTAACCTCTTTGGGTTGGCTCAGAGCAGGATGAGGAGTAGGATTGACAACATCTTGAATAGATGCAACACCTTGAGTTGCCTTGCCACCACAAGTCGCCTCGGCATTAGCAACAACTGCTCCAATTGGATCATTCAAAACGGGAGCGTCCGCAACTGGCTGCGCCAAACCAGAAGTTACATCGGCATCTACTTCCTCGGCGGGTTGTGTTTGAGCCATCTCATGCTCCTTTTTCTTGAGCTCTTGCTTCTCACGAATCGTCATTCTCTTATCCATTATCTCCACAATATGCAACCGAGGCTCAGGAGAAGGTTAAAAACTTGTGGACACGTCGGTACCAGCAAGACGAGCCCTAGATTTTTCTACGCGTGCCAAGGAGAAGTGTTTCTCCCAGTGAGTCTTTCCGTCGAGGAGAGTATCTCTGAGGATATAGGTGTCCTCGGGAAAAGCAAGGAGCAATTGCTAAACTGTAAAAAGGAAAGAAAGATTAATTAGAAGCTTGAAAAGCAAAAAGAAACAAGTAATCTAAGGACAGCTACCAATGGGTTTTCAATTCGTCTTGACTTTTCGGAGGCAGTCCTCAGCAATCGCCGCATCAGTTATGGGGACATAAAAGAAATGGCTCACCCAATCGGGAGCTTTGCTTTTAAAACCCTCGATAATTTTGCAGCGCTTCTTAGGAGAAATATAGTATGCCTGAGACTTTGGAACTTTTCGAAAATCCAGCAAATGCTGCAAGTACCGAACCCTCACTTTGGCATCGTATTCATAGCTTAAAACCAAGATTCCCACTAGATGACACATTCCCCTCGGCGTGATGTGGTTAAAAGCTAACCCGTGTTTACTCAAGAATCGCACTATCACACTTGGAATTGGAAACCACAGGCAACACTCGTAGAAGAAACTCTCATACAAGCAAAAATGGTTCGGCGGTGGGTTATCAGGACGACCTGACACAGGAGGCACGATTAAATCAACCTCTTCCGAAATCCCGAACCTTTGCCTGAGCAACATTAAGGAATCATCGGTTGACACAGTTAATCCGGGAGGGTCGGCCTTTTTCTTTTTGTTTCTTCGTCTCCGAGGTGCACTCCTGGAGGGACCAACTTCGTAACATGCAAATAGCCGTTCCAACCGTCTCGCCTCGGCTTCATCAAAATCTGGCTCTTCTATTTCCTCCTTGATATAACCAAGAGGTTCGTCAATAAGATGAGGAACGTTAATAACAAGCCTATTTTCAGTAGCCAAACTTGTAGCTGCATCTGTCGCTTCGTTCGAATTCGCCTCGGCAGTCTTCTTTTCGGTGACCAAATTCGCTTCAACAGACAGATTCACCTCGGCAGAAATCAATTTCTCGACTATTTCACTTGCTTCCGGGGACTGAATCATCCTTTGAAAAAATTCCCATGGAGAATCAGCCTTGGCGAAGGAGTCTCGTAACTCAAAAGAAGGTCAAGAACTGATGAAGGCCGATGAAGATGTATTGGTAACTTTGAGAGATCGCCGTGGGATGATGAAGACGGATCGGAAAACACAAAATGACGACGGCGGACCCAATGGAAAACCCAAATAAATAAGAGAGAAAGAGGAGAGGGGAGAGAGCAGTACCTTGGAGAAATTGAGGCAAAGTGAGGAAATGAACAAAACACTTCGTAATTTATAGAGAAAAATCTAGGGTTTAGCGCGTAGGCATACACGCCTCGGGAACTAGCAAAGACATTTCAAGTTCTCAAGAGAAATCATTACCTGACACCATGAGTACACGATTCCCAAGAAAAACTCATCATTGAAACGACGAGCCGCAAGAGCGGCTCAACGGCTCAACAACAGCTCGGCGTAAACTTCACGCTTTGGGTCGGTGTAAACTTCAACAACTCTATGCTTCGGCTTGGCTTTGATTTCGACTTGTCCATTTCAGCTCGACACCAACCTCGATCCATTTTATCTCGGCTCGGCATGCTTTTTCTGGAGCAAGTTGATCTTGCTTCTTGGCTCGGCAACTTAAACCTCGTCACAATCACTTCTAGTCTGACGAGTTGGGGGGCTCACTGTTGGGGTCAAATACCACCCTGGCAAGATCAATGGCCAGAGCATCATGGGCCGAGGCATGTTTCCCTGTGGGCCAAGGCAAATGGATCTGGGCCGAGGCAAATAAACCTCCACGGGCCGAGGCATGTTTCTTCCCTTGGGCTGAGGCCGAGGAAAACGTCCATCTGGGCCGAGGCAAGCAAACACCCACGCGCCGAGGCAGAGTGCATTCACCGAGGACATGGATAGAACACGCCAAGGTGAACAAGCAGGCACGTGCTAAGGCAAACAAGGATGCACACGTCAAGGTAAGCAGGCACGCACTTGCCAAGATGAACGAACGACACGCGCCAAGGCAAACAGCATTCGCTGAGGTAAACCTCCATCAAAATGCCGAGGTGTATCAGCATGCACCGAGGTAAAACATTTTATTCTTGGGCCGGGGCAATGCCCTCGCGACTTGGGCCAAATCATTTAACAAAGTTAATGCAGAAATCGGTCGAGGAAGAAAAAGGAAATACAAGCCAAGGAGGAAAAAGGAAATATTCCAAAATATCCGTTAAGACGGCTAATCTGAAGTCTATAAAAGAAGAGGAAGGTGACAAACCAAAGAAAGGGAAGAAAAAAAAATCTTGTATTCTAAAAGTTTTCGTAATCAGCAATAAAAACTATCTTTGGATCTCTTTTTCTGCAATCTATACTTAGAAGTTTCTGTTCCCTTATAAATCCTCACAAAATTTAGTTGTGAGGGTTTTTAGCCTCCACACGTAGTATTCAACTCTCTTTTGTTGCGACGCCTGAATTCGAGAATACTTCTCAAATGTTCGATCCCAACCTCAACGTCACATTCTTAACTTCTGACAAGGATGCCGACCAGATGTCTGATTCCCCTAGCATTGATTTGGGCAATAGCCAGATTATGCTTCCATAAAAATCGCATGATCACTTCGGGGATGGAGAGCCATAGTAGGCAGCGATAAAAGAAGCTCTCATAGAGAGTAAAGTGATCGGGAGGAGGTTTACTTGCTCGGTCAGTCGCTGAGGGAAGAACAAATTCAATTTCTTCCGAGATATTAAATCTAAGGTAGAGAGAGTTGAGCCAGGTGGATCGGGTCGCTTCTTAGCATTCCTCTTCTTTGGGGCTCGTTGGCTAGGTCCAATCAGACATTCTAACTCTCGTCTAGCCACAACCAGATCGTAGAACCAATCCTCCGGTTCAATTTTTGCCGGCTTGTGATCCATTGTGTCTGCAAAAGGGTTTCCCGTCTCATCAAACGGATAATCGAGAAGGTGGGGGACTTCAAATTTGATAGGAGTCTCGACGTTACAGTCGGCTCTCGAGGATTCGAGAACACCATTTTCCTACCGAGAACAGAAGGTCCTACCCTCGAACCATTTGAATCATCCAAATCCTCTGAAATATTTGCACCGGAAGAATCTGCTCAGCTACAACTTTGAGCGTGGAACGGATCGGTGGAGAATGACGGATCGGGAAGTGAAGATTGATCTGGACTGTCGATCAACCTGACGTACGGATCGGGTGACACAGACGCAGATAACTGAGACATCCTTTGTGTTTGGAAATGGATCGAGGTCTTTGGAAGATAGATAAACAGATCGGGATCCATAATAACTCAAGAGGAAGGATCTTAAATCTTCGAAGAAACAGAAAACAGATCGGGGATCTCAACAGCTTATCAGAACATATCAAAACCATATAAAGATCGAAGAACAGGTCAAGATCTTCTAAATAAACTAACAGCCAGATCCAAATCCTCAAACAAATCACTGGAAACTCGAAGAACAGCGGCGGAGCTGTTTGAAGATGGACCGGGAAACTCAAACGGGTCGGTGGCAAAGGAGGAATGACAGAGGCCCTAGTTAAAAATAACTTAAGAAAAAAATTAGAGAGAGAAAGAAGAGAGAAGTTACCTGTTTTGGGAAATTTTTCGGAGAAATGAAGTAATGAAAAATTGAGAGGCATCACAGTTTATATAGGCAGGTAGTGATGTCATACGCCTCGGGAATTGGCAGAAACGTTTAGACTCCCCGCGAAAGGAGATAATTTGCCAAATTCATAGAGACCCCCGAGCAGAGTTTGAGTGATACAGCAACCCCGAGCCAAATCTCTTCAATAAAACAACGCAATGGATAGGGATACAAACAGTTCGGGAAATATCTGCATAGTCTATGAGTCCCGAGCCAAACTCTTGTGAAAGGTCACCCCAAACCAACAGAACAACATAACTGCTCGGTAGTACATCATGAAATAAAATGCCTTCAGGATTTTATAAATCACCTAAACGGTTCGGCACCCCCTCTTCAATGGTTAGGTAATTTCACTAGAACAGTTCGTGATCACTACGACGATTCGGTTAGGGATATTAACTTCAGACCGCTCTTAACCACGACACTTTCAGCATTAAAGCTGACGAGCTGGGGGGTTAATTGTTGTGGTCAATATTCACCCACCTGAAGTTAACAGATGAGAAAATAACTATAAACGGATCAGGTCGACAAAGCGTCGCGAACGCCCGAGCCGAAATCAAATGGCTCGGGTGACACACCTAGAAAAGAATCGGGTGCCCCGATCCACGGCAAAAATCAGGTCGTGTACCTCGATCCGTGACGAAGCAAAAGGGATCGGGTGCTATGACCCGCGTTACGGCAAAATGGATCGGGTGCCACGACCCACGGTGAAGATTGGGTTGTGTACCCAGATCTGTGACGAAGCAAAAGGGATCGGGTGCCACGACCCACGGTGAAGATTGGGTCATGTGCCCCGATCCGTGACGAAGTAAAAGGGATCGGGTGCCACGACCCACGATACGGCAAAATGGATTGGGTGCCACGACCCATGGTGAAGATTGGGTCGTGTGCCCCGATCCATGACAAAGCAAAATGGATCGGGTGCCATGAGCCGCGGTATGGCAAAATGGATCGGGTGCCACGAGCCACGGTGAAGATTGGGTCGTGTGCCCCGATCCGTGACAAAGCAAAATGGATCGGGTACCACGACCCGCGGTGAAGCCATCAGAGCCATGAACCACGATGATGCCACCCAAGCCGTGAACCACGATGCCACCCGAGCCAAATACGGGCCTCGGCCACCCGAGCCAAAGCTTAAAGACAGGGAGTTGGGTCGAGCTGAGTAAATGAACGTATGGGCCGAGACAACGAGCCCATGAATTCAAGCCCATAATAGAGAGTTGACGAGGTCAAAGCCAATGGTGGTAGCCGGCTTTGCTAAAAGGAAATCTTCCTTATCTCTTTAGACATTGACTTAGCCGACTTAGACTTGTATAAATAGACATGTACATCTCTTGAGAAAGGGATCCGCAATTTTGCCTAGCAGAAACTCTGTATTTTTGCGCTTATACGAAAATCTTTACAAAACAGCTTAATAAAAACCATCTTTGGATCTTCATTTTTGTGGTTTTAATTTCAGAAGTTTCAGATCCCTTAAAAGTCTTGAAAAATCTAATTGTTCGAGTTTCAACTCCCACAAGGACCTTACAGGATAACAGAGGTAGTCAAACCCAGTGTTTATAAACTCGCCACCATGACCAATGTTACAATACCAAGATCATGGGAGGCCATGCATCTCAAGAAATACTATCACTAAGCAATTTCACATGAACTTCGGGGCGACTTGATCCCTGCAAAGGGTACGTAGGCAGCCCGTCTTGGGATGGGTTCAGTTGCCCCATCTTTAAAAAGGGGGGGGGAGTGGGTGTGTATACTCGTATACTCACATCGTTATAATAGACTATATGTCTAACTAAAGCAAAATTTCCAAAAAAGGTCTTCAAATCACTTCCTTTACGGATTACTAAAGCCTTAATAAAACAGGCATCATACCCACATCCTTTACGGATTATTCAAAGTCTTAACTAAACAAACATCTCATCTCACTCTCGTTGCTGCTAGCCACAGCAACGAACTACTACACCCTTTATGGATAAACCATTACATCCGTCTAAGGATTAAAAGCGCGCTATATAAATATTTGTTCATTGTCGGAGCAGATATGTTTATGGTAACGTATCTGTAAACCAAAATGTTCATCCTAAACTATACAAGCATATGTTCATTGTCGGAGCGGATATGTTTATGGTAACGTATCCGTAAACCGAAATATTCATCCTAAACTATACAAGCATATGTCCATTGTCGGAGCAGATACATTTACGGTAACTATCCGTAAATCGAAATGTTCAAACAAAACTATGCAAAATTATGATCAATTTCGTGGCATGGAAGCTTATGGTAACATAACTGTAACGAATTGTTCATCTCAAATCCAACTATGCAAACATATGATTCATATCACAGCAGATATGTTAATGGTAACATATCTATAAACCGAAATGTTCATCTCGGATGCAGCTATGCAAACATGTATCATACCTGCTCGACAAAATTGTTATTTCTTGTTAAAACAACACAAGCAAAGCACTTAGACTTGCTGCCGAACAAGAAAGCAAAATTGGCTATTTTTCATCAAACACAAAGCGTTTTCTTAAAAAAACAAAAAAACAAAAAAGAACCGATATCCTGAAATCTGACGATCAGATAAATGGCATGTCAAAAAATAGTAGTTCTTAAAAAGACTACAAAGCGGATAAAGCCATCCAGACTTCCAAAAGAGTTTTAAACTATACAAAAAATAAAGGATCGTAAGATTCTAGAGCTTCAGGGTGCTCGTTTTCCTTCGTACTCTTCGATGACGGGATCAATGACTTTCTCTGGCTCGGGCACTGTGGGAGCGTGAATCCACACCAATTGAATTTGTTGAAGGTTTGTTAAGAGCGATGAAATTTCTGAGCAAAAACCACTAAAAACACAAACAGAGATCCAAAGATGGTATTTTATTAAGCTGCTTAGAAAGCTTTTTGTATGAGAGCAAAAAGTACAGAGTTTTGCAAGGTTAGATTGCGGATCCCTTTTTTAAAGGGTGTACATGAGTATATACACAAGCCGGAGTCGGCTAGGTCTATATCTAAAGAGATAAGGAAGATTCCCTAATTCCTTGGGATTTCCTTTTAGCAAAGCCTGCCACCGCCATGGGCTTTGGTTCATGGGTTTTAACCTTGTCGTGGGCTCGTTGTCTCGGCCCATTCGTTCATTTGACCAGCTCGGCCCAACTCCCTGTCTTTAAGCTTTGGCTCGGGTGGAAGTGACAGAGCAGCTCGGGTGGCACCTTCCAAACGGCTCTCGAGTGACACCTTCCAAATGGCTCGGGTGACACCTTCCAAATGGCTCGGGTGGTGATAGTCGATAATCCCGATCATGTGGGAGTTTGAATCCACGCCAATTGAATTTGTCACGTCTTTTAGGGAGATCTGAAACTTCTGAGTAAAAACCACCAAGAATACAAACAGAGATCCGAAGTTTGTATTTTATTAAGCTGCTTGGAAAGCTTTTTGTATGAGAGCAAAAGTACAGAGTTTTGCTAGGTAAATTGCGGATCCTCTTCCAAGAGATGTACCTATCTATTTATACGAGTCTAAGTCGGCCAAATCAATATCTAAAGAGATGAGGAAGATTTCCTAATTCCTCGGGCTTTCCTTTTAGCGAAGTCGGCTTATAACCATGGGCTTTGACTTCATCATATCTCCATGTGGGTTTGAACTTGTTAGTTCGTCATCATAGATTCTAGCATTTGGGCTTGTCATCTCAGCCCATATGCTCACTTGCTCAACTCGGCCCAACTTTCTGTCTTTGAGCTTGGTATTGTTCTTGAACGATGAGCTCGGCCTTGTTTTGAATGATGAACTCGGCCTATCTCCTCATGGCGAGTTCGGGATCATTGACCGCATTGGTTCATAGTCAACAAGCTCGGCCATCTTTGCGACGAGCTCGTGCTCATTGAACTCATCGCTCGTAGATAATGAGGTCGGCTATGTGGATATGTCTTCACCATAGTTGATGTAACTTTCTTTCCATTGATCCAAATGACCTAAGCTTTCTTTCGAATGAAAGCTTACTCAATTATCCATCTTCTATCCAAATTTCAGCTCGATCCAATGGATTTAAGGCATCTTGCAAAGCTCATCTCTTCAGCTCGGCAGACCCGAGATCTTCCCTGCAGCTCGGCATGTCTTTAGAATAATTGATGTAACTTTCTGTCCATTGATCCAAATGACTTGAGCTTTCTTTTGGATGAAATCTTACTCAATTATCCATCTTCTATCCAAATTTCAGCTCGATCTAATGGATTTAAGGCATCTTGCCGAGCTCACTTCTTTAGCACGGCAGACCCGAGCTCATCACTGCAGCTCGGCATGTATTCAGTAAATCGGGTGTATCTTGCCAACCGCAAGTCCAAATGATACGATTCCAACTCCACTAGAAAGCTAACTCAAAGATATTGTTCTTTACAAATTTTCATTTGATTCCGAGCTGATATGAATTTCCAGCTCGGTTTCTACGGAGCTTTTACATTGCCGAACTCGTTTTTGGGAACATGTCGAGCTCACTTCGTAGTTTTTACCAAGCTCGTGTTACCACTGCAGACCGAGTTCGTGGTGAGCTCGCCAAATACTTCGTGGTGAGCTTACCACCTACTTTGTGGTGAGCTCGCCGACTTTGATGCTTCGTGGTGAGCTCGCCGACTTCGATGCTTTGTGGTGAGCTTTGCCGACTTCATTGCTTCGTGGTGAGCTTGCCGACTTTATTTCGTGGTGAGCTCGCCAACTACTTCATGGTGAGCTCATCGACTTTGATGCTTTGTGGTGAGCTTGCCAACTTCAGTTCATAGCGAGCTCACCATTTTCGATCATTGATCTATCTGCGCTCGCCGAACTCGTCGCTTCGTAGCTAGTGAGCTCGGCCAGATTGATACATCGCCACGATAATTGATGTAACTTTCTGACCGTTGATCCAAATGACTTCAAATTTATTTTAGATGAAAGATTACTCAATTATATATCTTGTGTTTAATTTTCAGCTCAATCCAAGGCCTTTTTACGAGCTCATCTCTCCAGCTCGGCAGGAACGAGCTCATTCCTGCAGCTCGGCATGTCTTCATTAAATCGGGTGTATCTTGCTAACCACAACTCCCAATGATATGATTCCAACTCCATTTGAAAAATAACTCAAATATATTGTTTGTCACCAAATTCTGTCCAAAATACAAGCTGATCCGAGCCTCCAGCTCGGGTTCTACCGAGTCCGTTGTCTTTGGTTCGGCTCGCTGGAGATTGAGCTCTCCGCAGATTCAGCTTGGCATAATTCTAACTTAACCATTTTCACTTGTTGATGTCAGTGGGGTGAAACCTGACCCCAACATCCATTCGTTCATTTGACCAGCTCGGCCTAACTCCCTGTCTTTAAGCTTTGGCTCGGGTGGAAGTGACTGAGCAGCTCGGGTGGCACCTTCCAAACGGCTCGGGTGACACCTTCCAAATGGCTCGGGTGACACCTTCCAAATGGCTCAGGTGGCGATAGTCGATAATCCCAATCATCTTGCCTTGAGCCCAATCTGTTTTACTTTGACCTTGATCCATTTGCCTTGAATCCGATCCATCTGCTCTGTCGCAGGTCATGACACCTGATCCGTTTGTCTCGTCGTGGATCGGGGTGCACGACCCAATCTCCTTCACAATGAGTCGTGACACCCGATCCGTTTGTCTCGTCATGGATCGGGGTGCACGACCCAATTTCCTTCACCATGGGTCGTTGTGGAAGTCGAAACTCACACAACCAAAACTTGTAAAGAGATTTAGGGATTCGACAAACTTCTATGTAAAGAAACCAAGAAAACTGAGATCCAAAGATGGAGATTTTATTCAAGCTGTTTCGAAAGCTGTTTGTAAAGTAATAAGCGTTTAGCTCGGTCAATTTTCGGATCCCCTTTTCCAAGAGGTACATTGTCTATTTATACACCAATAGGTCGGCTAGGTTTCTCCCTAAACAAGAAAGGAAAACTTCCTTATTCTTCGGAATTTCCCCTAAGGTTTTCATGGGCTTCTTTCTTTGCCTCGTCGCCTCGGCCCACCAATGTCTTGTGGCTCGTTGCCTCGTTCTATCTAAGACGTTGGGCTTGTTGCTTTGTTGGATCATCGATGGGCTGGCTCGTCGCCCATTTCTCCTTGATGCCGAGCTGAGGGTTTTGGTTTGCCAACATGTTGGCTCGTCACCGTTCTGCTGGTTTGCCGACATGTTGGCTCGTCACCAAGTATTTGGCTTGTCTCCCACTCATTTCACTGCCTAGCCAAGATGTTGGCTCGTCGCACACTTCTTCCTGCCTGCCGAGCCAAGTTTGGCTCGTCTCCTTCTGCTTCATGCCGCCGAGCCAAGTTTGGCTCGTCTCCTTCTTCTTCCTGCTGCCTAGCCAAGATGTTGGCTCGTCACTTCTTCTTCCTGCCGCCGAGCCAAGTTTGGCTCGTCGCACACTTCTTCCTGCCTGCCGAGCCAAGTTTGGCTCGTCACTTCTTCTTCCTGCCGCCGAGCCAAGTTTGGCTCGTCGCACACTTCTTCCTGCCTGCCGAGCCAAGTTTGGCTCGTCACTTCTTCTTCCTGCCGCCGAGCCAAGTTTGGCTCGTCGCACACTTCTTCCTGCCTGCCGAGCCAAGTTTGGCTCGTCTCCTTCCTCTTCCTGCTGCCTAGCCAAGATGTTGGCTCGTCGCTTACTTTCCTCCATACTTAGTATTTTTAGCAGTTGATCTCGATGGGGCGAAAACTGACCCCAACAGTTAGCCCTCCAGCTCGGCAGTATTACTGGTAATAGTGACGAGGTGAAAAGTCAAGATCGAGATCAACCGGGCATTATTGACACATGCCGAGCCGAACTGAGTGTTACCAAGGTATTTTATTTCCGAGCTAAAACTGGAGTATCTTATCACTGAGCCAAACCCCTTGACGTGTTGCTGATTCATCTTCGATTGCGTTGCCGAGCCACTTTGGCATGTGACATATTTATTCTCATATTGCCGAACCGACACCTTTGTCATGCTGCCGAGCCAACTTCTCATTCGTTTTACCGAGCTGTTTCGGCTTAGATTGTTATTTCACCGAGCCATCTTCTTCTGATATACTGCCGAACCATCCCAATAAGTGATATGTTTTTGGTTCGGCAGTAATGTTGGCTTGAAGCATCTCTGTTCATGATTACAACTTTATTGGGAACCGTAAGCGTTTCGCATGTTCCCGAGGCTGCGTGGTGTCACGCGCTGTAATTCCATGCTTCTTTATATTCAGATCTTTGTCTCACTCCTCATAACTCACTTCTTTCCATTTCCGAAAAATCAGGTAGCTCTCTTCTCTCTCCTCTTTTCTCTCTTTTTTGTTTAAGTAGTTGGCTAGGGTTTCATCGATCCTCCTGTTCCGCCGCCGCCACTATTAAATTTTCCGATCCATCTTCAAACGTGGCTCGGCGTCTCCTTGCACTTTCCGATCCATCTTCGAACGCGTCCGGCGAGTGCTTGAATTTTCCGATCCAACTTCATCCGGGTCGATTTCTCCTTGAACTTCTGTCTCCGAGCCGAGATTCATCACATTTAAGTGTTTCCGAGCCAAAAAACCCCCTCCAACTCTTTCTAAGTATCAGTTTGACTCCGAGCCGAAATATCAATGTCGCATATCACCGAGCTGGAAGATTCTATTGGTTCGGCAACTTCTGCTTCATTGCTGGGTCGCAAAATGGTATTATCTCCGGAGGTTTCCGAGCCAGCTGAGCCTAGTTCTCCACAGGGTCGACTGCAGATTGTTGTCCCGTCTTTGGTTGACGAGGCTATTGATGCCGAGGCGGATGCCGAAGCAGCTCTGGTACAAAAGGCTCTCGAAGAGTTTAAAACCGAGCCGACAGAATATGTTATTGACGAAGCGGAAAAAATGCGTTTGGAGAGATTGTTTGCGAGCCACCAGGCTAGCACGTCGACGAGGCGAAAGCCTAAGAAAAAAGCTCCAAAGAGACGACCCGACCCACCTGGTTCGTCTTTATGCACTGTTGAATCTTTGGAGGCACTGAGGCATCGTTTTAATATCTCAGAGGACGTAGATCTGATTGTTCCAGCCTCAACAGACCGAGCCGAATCTCCTCCACCAGGGTATTTCACTCTCTATGAGAGTTTTTTCTACGGTTGTCTGCTCTGGTTTCCGATCCCCAGCTTGATCGTCCGCTTTCTGTACAAGCATGGGTTAGCGCCGAGCCAAATTACGCCTCGTGGGATGCGTCACTTAGTTGGGATTTTAGTTCGGGGCTATGAGTGTGATGCGACTGTTCGCATCTCCCATCTTCGGCAGTTCCTCGAGTTTCGAAAGATTAAGAACTCCCGAGCCTACTACATCTCCAATAAGAAGCAAAGAAAAATAATCGAAGGCTTCCGAAGCAAGGACGGTGACTGGGGCCATCATTTCTTCTTTGTTCCCATTAATGATGCTACAGTAGAAGCCGACAGCATCCATTACGTCAAGTCGGAGTGGGGAGATATTGGTGGGCGAGCCGTAGACCCTTCAGGAGATTTACTTAGTTTTGCTTTGTAGCGAGCTGACCACTGTTTTCTTCTGTGTTTTTGCAGTTCGACAGATTTTACCACGCTTCCCGGAAGACACGCTTACGCTTCGGAACACACTTGCTGCTAGGAAGTGCCATTGGGAAAGACACTTTTCCTTAAGGAGAGTTGAGAAAGCCCGAGCCATTTTCGCCGGTGTAGAAGTATCTGATAGTTCGGAGTCTGAATCTTCATTGCCAAGTCCTCCAAGAGAGAGCATGGGAAAAAGACTGACGATCCGTGATAAGCAGGCTCTGAAGGAGATGAAGGAAAAAGAGGCGGCTGCCCGAGCTGATGAAACAGCTAAACCAACTGAACAAGATGCCGAACCGGTTGCCGAGATGCCTGGCCGAGCCGTGCCCGAAAGGGAGACACGTCTTCCCTCCGAGCCGCCAGCCTCGAACGCCAAAGCAAGGGATGTGGTCTCCGCTATTGTTCCTGTTGCTAGGCCTTCTGGCTCGGCGTTCGTCCAGCACGAAGACGATGGGAAGAAACGAGCCGCCTCTGAGCCAGAAAAAACCAAGGAAAAACAGAAAAGAAAGCGTCAAAGGCATATCGATCCAACTGCTGCCGAGCCAAGGCCGGCGTCTCTAGGACAAGAAGGATCTGTGCCGATCTGCAACGATGCCGAGGCGTCAGTGACTCTATTCTCGCAGGTTCGCTGCTCGGGAGACAGACTACCGCCTGTCGATGTCCTCTCTCATGGCGATTTGTACGCGGACATGTCGCTTAGAGGCACCAAGGTATGTTGCAGATTCAATCTTTCACTTAAGAAAAAAAACGAAGCCTTAAGCGCTGATCGTTTCCTCTTATGGCCAGTTCGTTGCTTCCATAAACAAGATCGTCGCCGCCTTCGAGCAAGACGTGCGAAAGGACAGGCGGCAAATCGAGGATGCTAAAAAGGACGTGTCTCTCCTCCGAAGCAGAGTTGCCGAGCTGGAAGGCAAGCATGCTAACGAGCTGGCGACCGCTGCAGCTCGGATCGAAGCTCTCGAGAAAGAGAAGGTGTTTCTCAAGGAAGAGTGGAAAAAAGCCGGTGATTTGGCTATGAGGATAGACCGCTCCAAGCAGAAAAAGGCTGCTGAAATTGAATTCTTGAAGAGGCAACTCACTGCCGTAAATGCCTTGCACGAGGCAAATGTGAAGAAAGCTCAGAAAGCGGCGAGGCGGGAGATGTCTGAGAGACTTCAAGAGCGGCTTGCTGAGATTGAGAAAAAGGTTGACGAGCTGAGAGAGGCGAAGGAGAAAGAGCTCGATCTGGCCCAGGTTGACAGTAACCTTCAGTTGCTCGAAATTCTGCAGAAAGAGGATGCGCCTGCCCTCGACTCCGAGGTGGCCAAACTGACGGGCTGGAGAGCTGATCTTGCCGAGGCGGCTGATGAGTTCGGAAAGATAGAGGCCGAGCTGAAGAAAAATCTAACGCTCTCTCCTGTTTCCTCAGACTCCGCGGGCACTCTTCTGGGAACCGAGCCAACGGAGAATGAGGCGGCAACAGCCGGGTTGTAGATTTTGCAGGTTCGAACATCGGTACATCAGGGATTGCTGATCTTGCTGCGGAGAAGCCTTCCGAGCCAGATCCTCTTGGATGATCTTTCTCTCTTCTAACTTAAAAACTCCTTTCTTTTGCTTTGGTATATATTGTTTTTTCTAAGACAAGCGCCTGGACGGCTTTATCCAACTCTTTTATATGGTACTTTTGCTAAGTCTTGTAATGTTCGCCATACGTTGGCATGAACTCTCTTATCCCTTGCTGGAATATCTATTTATGTTCTCGTTCGTCTTTTGATGTGATATTGCGAGCCATCTTTGTTTAGTAAAGGAGATGGTTAGTCCCTATGGTGTCAGTTTTAGGGTTTGCGGTGTTCCGGCTTACATTCCCGTTTTTTGACAGCGAAGCATGTGTAAAATCTCATACTAACTTTTTAGGTTTAGTATTATGTTTTTGAGATGTTTATGACCAGTGTACCAAGAGGTGTTTACTGGGTTTTAGAGTTTAATTTGAGTGTTTAAGACTTGCGAGTTTTCGACTTACGGGTCCCTCTCAAAGATAAACTTGTAAGAATATCGTCCGGGATATACCCTTCGGATATTAGATTAGGATATACCCAACCAAAATTTGTATAGCGCGCTTTCATACCCGTAAGAGGGTGTTAAGGACCTTTGATCCCGTATAGAGATAATGGTTGAAATCCATAAAGGATGTGGTTGGCCGTCCGTTGTGGCCAGCAACGGACGAGGTGATGAATATCCATGAAGGATGTAAAAATGTAACTCGTGTAGACTAAGTGACACGAGTTTACTTAGAAAAAATTTGAAGTTATTACCTTTAAAGAGTGATGCGAGGTGTGGGAGTATACATGTATATGTACCCACCCCCCCCCCCTTTTTGAGGAGGGGGACAACTGAACTCGTCCGAAGACGAGCTGCCTACGTACCCTTTTCAGGGATCAAGTCGTCCCGTAGTTCATGTGAAGTGATTTAGTGGTAATACCTCTTGAGGTGCATTGCGTTCCAAGACCTTGGTATCGGGATGTCAGACATGTTTGATAGCTCGTATACTCCTGGTCGAACTACATTGGTGATTTTGTAGGTTCCTTCCCAGTTCGCTCCTAGTTTGCCAGCATTTGTTTCGGCTGTGTTCTGAAAAACTTTGCGGAGAACCAGATCACCTTCTTTGAACTTGCGACTTTTGACGTTGGTATTGTAATACTTAGCTGCTGCCTGTTGGTAATTTTGAATCCGAACCAGCGCTTGATCTCTGCGTTCGTTAACCAAGTCCAACTCGTCAAGTAACATGAGATGATTCAATCCTTCCTGGCCTGAAAGAAGTCTGCGGCGGACTCCAGGAAATTGAACCTCGGCTGGGATGACACATTCTGTACCGTAGACAAGAGCAAAAGGTGTTTCACCGGTGGCACGCCGCGGAGTGGTTCGGTGTGACCACAATACTCCTTCGAGTTCATCTGCCCAGCGTCCCTTCTTTGCATCAAGGCGTTTTTTCAGGCCATACAGGATAGTCTTGTTTACTGCTTCAGCTTGCCCATTCCCTTGCGGATAGCGTGGCGTGGATTTGCTAAGCCGTATCTTCCATTTTTCGCAAAAAGCTTCAAACCTCGTAGAGATGAACTGTGAGCCGTTGTCTGTGACGATTTCGTATGGAACTCCATGTCGGCATAAAATATTCCTCCAGACGAAATTTTCCACTTGGGCGTCTTTTATGTTGGCGTAAGAATCCGCTTCTACCCATTTGGAAAAGTAATCTGTCAAAACCAGCAGGAACCTCTTTTGTTTGGATCTATGCAGAGGCCCGACTATGTCCATTGACCAGCGCATGAAAGGGTAGGGCGCTGAGATTGATGACAATAACTCCGTAGGTTGATGAATCATTGGGGCATGTCGTTGGCATTTTTCGCACCTGGAGGAGAACTTTTCACAGTCCTTCACCATAGTTGGCCAATAATAACCGTGACGCTTGATCTTGATTGCTAAAGCTCTTCCACCAGAGTGATTACCACACGAGCCACTATGGACTTCTTCCATGATGTTTCTTGCTTGGGTGCCTTCGACGCAAGCCATTAGTGGTCCTGAGAATTTCCACTTGAAGATGTTTCCATCCAAAAGAACGTATCGGGCAGCTTGAGCTCTGAGTTTTCGGGCAGCCCATTTGTCTGATGGTACCTCACCATCCATGATGTATACGCGAATTGCTCCACCCATTCTTTGTCGCATCCGTAGTCCGTTTCTGTTTGTTGTGGATCTTCCTCCATGTCCACTACTTCACCTTCGGCCAGAGGCACCGTTTCAGGTTCTTCCTCTATCTCAATTACCTTGCCCTTTTCTGCAAGACTTGGGCCAGATATTCCTTCGGCTTGAACGGCTGTTTGGGAGCGAGTGATCGCGTTCACGGTGTCAGATAGGCTGATACTTGGGTTTTTGATGAATTCCACTGGGATTATTCTTTTCAAGTCCGGATCGGAGGTGGATGCGAGTGCTGCTAGCGCATCTGCCGAAGTATTCTCCCCGCGTGGTATCCGTGTTAATGCAAACTCTTCGAACTGCGCAGCCAGTCCTTTGACAATCTTTAGATAGGCTTCCATTCGGTCGTCTCTGGCTGTGTACTCGCCGCTAACTTGGTTGACCACCAGCTGTGAATCGCAGTAGGCTTGGATGTGCGAAACCTTGAGTCCAAGAGCAAGTCTCATTCCAGCTATCAAAGCTTCATATTCTGCTTCGTTATTGGATGCACGAAAACCCAGGCGGAATGACTGCTCAAGGATTTCGCCTGTTGGAGAGGTTAACCGTATTCCCACTCCGGATCCTTATTTTGAAGATGATCCATCCGCGTGAAGCCTCCATATTGTGCTCGGAGCCGGCTCCTCCATTACTTCTTCTGGGAGTTCTATCAAAAAGTCGGCTAGGACTTGAGATTTAGCGCAGGTTCTGCTTCGATATTCGATGTCATATTCGCTCAGCTCTATAGCCCACTTTGCCAATCTCCCAGACTGGCTAGGGCTATGCAAGACGGATCGCAGTGGGAAGGTAGTCAAAACTACAATCGAGTGTGACTGGAAGTATGGTCTCAGTTTTCGAGCGGACATTACCACGGACAATGCCAGCTTCTCCATTTGTGGATACCGTGTTTCAGCGTCGGTGAGAGTTTGACTAACATAGAAAAGTGGCTTCTGCTCGTTGCGCTCTTCCCTGATGAGTACACCACTCACTGCTGTGGCCGAAACGGCCGTGTATAGAAACAGTGGCTCGCCTTCTACCGGTTTCGTAAGTACTGGAGGGCTGGCTAGGTACTCTTTCAGCTGTTGAAAAGCCTGCTCGCATTTTTCTGTCCATTCAAACTTCTTGTTCCCGCGTAGTGTATCGTAGAAAGGCAAACATTTATCAGTTGACCGAGAGATGAAACGATTCAGCGCGGCGACCCGTCTAGTTAGCCTCTGGACTTCGCGTTTTGTCTTCGGCGACACCATCTGTATAAGCGCATCAATCTGCTTCGGATTGGCTTCAATTCCACGGTGGGTGACCAGATATCCAAGGAATTCTCCAGATGTGACCGCGAATCTGCACTTGGTTGGGTTCAGCTTCATGTTATGCAGATTTAGTTGCTTGAAACATTCTTCCAGGTGAGTTACGTGATCCTCCTCCTCTAAAGACTTCACCAGCATGTCGTCTATGTAAACTTCCATTGTCTTCCCCAGTTGGCCGGCGAACATTCAATTTACTAATCGCTGGTAGGTGGCTCCAGCATTTTTTAGACCGAACGGCATGACTTTGTAGCAGTATATCCCGCGGTCTGTGATGAATGCTGTCTTCTCTCGATCGTCTGGGTTCATTAGGATTTGGTTGTATCCGGAGAAGGCGTCCATAAATGAAAGGAGTTTGTTGCCTGCTGTCGCTTCCACCAATCGATCAATATGCGGCAGTGGAAAGCTGTCTTTGGGGCAGGCTTTATTCAAGTCGGTGAAATCCACTCAAACACGCCATTTCCCATTTTTCTTCTTAACCACCACAGGGTTAGCGAGCCAGTCTGGGTACTTTGCTTCGACTATTGATCCCACACGTAGTAATCGTTCCACCTCGTCGTTCACTGCTTGTGCTCTGTCCGGACCAAGTTTTCGCCTTTTCTGTTTGACGGGTTTAAAGGTTGGGTCCACGTGCAGCTCGTGGCATGTTACGTTGATGCTGATGCCGGGCATATCTTCAGCTTCCCATGCGAAGGTGTGGAGGTTCATTCTAAGGAAAGAAATCAGTTCTCCCCTTATTGGATCTTTCAGCTCGGCCCCTATTTCGACACAGCGTTCTGGGTGATTGGCATCTATGTTCACCGAGACGATGGGGTCGCAAGTTGGTTTGCTTTCCCTCTCGCGATCCTCCGTGATCTGTAATTGCTATAAGAGTTTTGCCAACTCCTTCTCGGGCTCTCTTTCCGTCTTCATCTTCTTTCTCCTGGTGGTGATCTCTGTGACGGGGTTCCTAAGTTTGTGTTCGGCTAGGAAACATATGCGGGATTCCTTCTGGTTTCCCCA
Organism: Pseudoturritis turrita; assembly: GCA_900406555.1. Lineage (NCBI taxonomy): Eukaryota > Viridiplantae > Streptophyta > Magnoliopsida > Brassicales > Brassicaceae > Pseudoturritis > Pseudoturritis turrita. The sequence goes on from OVBL01000711.1 coordinate 148,963, forward strand.
AATTGTTTTGATTCCCCTTGGGGTCGGAAATTTGATGCAGAGGTGATAGGTCGATGGTACGGCTCGCATCGAGTTTATCCAGGGTGTGCCCATGATCACATTGTAGATCGCAGGATGATCTGCAACCGAAAACTCCACTATCTTGGTTACCTGTTCAGCTCGGACGGGGAGTTTTATTGTTCCAAGGGTCATGGTCGTCTCTCTTGAGAATCCAGTTAAAGGCTTCGGCGCGGCTGTGATTTTGTCCAGGTCTATGTTCATCCTTCTGAGAGTCTCCCGGAAGATCACATCTACGGAGCTTCCTGTGTCTATCAGAACTCGGGCGACATCGCAATCATCAACGATCAATTCTATCACGAGGGGGTCGTTATGTGGTCTGTCGATGCCTGTGGTTTCCCTTTCTTCGAACGAGATAACATCGTTGGGGAGTTTGGAGGGTGCTGACCAGTTTACACTCGCATCGGCTCGCTGCTGGAAAGCTTTGATTGAAGACACCGTGTCCGAGCAGAATTGTGATCCACCCATTATCATATTTATTCTTCTTCGAGAACCTGACTGCATCGCCTAGTCATCTCGTCTTCCTCGCTTGGGTGTATCGTCATTTTGACTTGTCTGGTTCGGCTGATCTTTTTCGCTTTCTTGCTCCAAGTCTTTTAAGCTGACTGCGCTACCGAGTTCTCCGGCTACCAGCTTTGCCGCGAGCTTCATTCCCAAGGTTCGGCAGTTGGCAGTCGAGTGACCGTGCATGTGATGAAATTCGCAGTAGGCTTTTTCGTCGTACGAACTTTGACTTCGCGTCCAGGTGTTCCAGGGTGCTTTGCCTCGGCCCGTTCCCACCTGATAGTTGTGGGCTCCTCCAAAGTTAGGTTTCTCATGGTGTACATACCCGTTCCTTGAGTATTCTTCTTTTGAGGAGGTTGGCTCGGGATTTGGAAAGAACGGTTCGTCGCTTTGGCGGCTCCATACTTCTGAGACAAAATCTTCATCTCTTCTTCATTGACTATGAAATCTGAGGCTCGGTGCAGTGCATCCTGAATTGATAGTGGCGTGTTTAGAGCAATCTCTTTTCGGAATTCGGATTCGTACCACAGAGCCCTTTTTAACGCGAGCACAGCGGCCTTGTCGCTTACGCCTTCCACTTTTGACATTACTACTTTGAATCTCCCTATAAAGCTTCGCAATGTCTCTGTAGGCCCTTGAGTTAACGTCCATAGGTCGGCATCTGAGGCCCCTCGATCCATAAACATGGAGTAATGCTTCAAGAAGGCGGCAGACAGCTGCTGGAAATCATCAATGGAGTTCCGCTCTAATCTTGAAAACCATTGGAGGGCTGCACCCTTTAGATGTTCCACAAATACCAAGCAGAAACCAGCATCTCTCTCTTTTTCTCTGAAACTGGCTCGACCCATTGCTATGATAAACGCCGTTATGTGTTCCTTTGGGTCGGTTGTCCCTTCGTAGATTGGGACTTTGATCTTTCCTGGGTCGGAGATCCTTGCCTTGGTAATTCGGGCTGTAAATGGTGTATTGTGTGCTTCTTCCAATACGCGGTCAATCTCTGGGACTTTACTGGTTGCTTTGTGCACCTGAGACCGGACGGCTTTCATCTCAGCAGTGGCTCGAATCAATGAGGCTCGGATTTCATCCAACTCTTCCCTCTGGGCTCGGCTCGTCGTTCTTGGTTCATCAGCAAACTGCGCTCGTTGGACCCAGAGGAAATTTTCCTCTTCCTCTGCCGAATTCCTGGCTCGGTTTAGGTTAATATCGCCTTCGCTGGCTCGGGGTTCTGTTATTTCTGGTGCGAACCCCTCGTCAGCAAGATTTTCCGTGTTGCGGTTTCCTTCTTCGTCAAGAATAATTGCTGCAGCCGATCCAGCATCGGTGCGTAGGCCATATCCATCCCTGGTTTCTCTTGCGCCTTGGGTCAACCGGGGTAGCTCGGTGATATTTGATCTTGTTACCGCGGGTTCCTGCTCGTTCGTTGGATGTGGCGGTGGTAACCCTCCAAAGTCCTTGGTGCGTCGCGTGGTGTTGAAAAATCCAGGGCCGTCGGGTTTAGGCCGAGCCGCCTGGTTATTCCGCTAACAGGTGGGTTCATAGTTGAGCCGACTCCTCCAGATCGTAAGTTTCTGGCTCGGCTATCGGTTACTAGTGACTCAATTCTCTCTGTTAGCGAGCTGTTCAGCTTGTCTTGCTCCTCGGCCTTCTTCAGCAACGCGGTCATCATGTTCTTCAATTCTGTTAATGTTTCTGAGGTGCCTTCCGTGTTCGCTGGAGACAGATTGGTTCCGGTCCTAGGAAGATCGGCGCCAGTGTTGCTTGCATCGTCACCGCTTCGGTCTCCGTCGGTAGTCATCGCTTCAGATCTCGTACTCAGTGGTTCTTAGGTGTCAGAAAGTTTGAGAAACTCCCCACAGACGGCGCCAAATTGTGGAAGTCGAAACTCACACAACCAAAACTTGTAAAGAGATTTAGGGATTCGACAAATTTCAATGTAAAGAAACCAAGAAAACTGAGATCCAAAGATGGAGATTTTATTCAAGCTGTTTCGAAAGCTGTTTGTAAAGTAATAAGCATTTAGCTAGGTCAATTTTCGGATCCCCTTTTCCAAGAGGTACATTGTCTATTTATACACCAATAGGTCGGCTAGGTTTCTCCCTAAACAAGAAAGGAAAACTTCCTTATTCTTCGGAATTTCCCCTAAGGTTTTCATGGGCTTCTTTCTTTGCCTCGTCGCCTCGGCCCACCAATGTCTTGTGGCTCGTTGCCTCGTTCTATCTAAGACGTTGGGCTTGTTGCTTTGTTGGATCATCGATGGGCTGGCTCGTCGCCCATTTCTCCTTGATGCCGAGCTGAGGGTTTTGGTTTGCCAACATGTTGGCTCGTCACCGTTCTGCTGGTTTGCCGACATGTTGGCTCGTCACCAAGTATTTGGCTTGTCTCCCACTCATTTCACTGCCTAGCCAAGATGTTGGCTCGTCGCACACTTCTTCCTGCCTGCCGAGCCAAGTTTGGCTCGTCTCCTTCTGCTTCATGCCGCCGAGCCAAGTTTGGCTCGTCTCCTTCTTCTTCCTGCTGCCTAGCCAAGATGTTGGCTCGTCACTTCTTCTTCCTGCCGCCGAGCCAAGTTTGGCTCGTCGCACACTTCTTCCTGCCTGCCGAGCCAATTTTGGCTCGTCACTTCTTCTTCCTGCCGCCGAGCCAAGTTTGGCTAGTCGCACACTTCTTCCTGCCTGCCGAGCCAAGTTTGGCTCGTCACTTCTTCTTCCTGCCGCCGCGCCAAGTTTGGCTCGTCGCACACTTCTTCCTGCCTGCCGAGCCAAGTTTGGCTCGTCTCCTTCCTCTTCCTGCTGCCTAGCCAAGATGTTGGCTCGTCGCTTACTTTCCTCCATACTTAGTATTTTTAGCAGTTGATCTCGATGGGGCGAAAACTGACCCCAACAGTCGTGACACCCGATCCATTTGACTTATCGTGGGTTGGGGTACACGATCCAATCTCCTTCACCGTGGGTCATGACACCCAATCCGTTTGTCTCATCATTGATCGGGGTGCACGACCCAATTTACTTCACCCTGGGTCGTGACACCCGATCCATTTGACTTGTCGTGGGTCGTAACACCTGATCCGTTTTTCTCGTCCTGGATCGGGGTGCAGGACCCAATTTCCTTCACCATGGGTCGTGACAACCGATCCATTTGACTTGTCGTGGATCGGGGTACACGACCCAATCTCCTTTACTGTGGATCGTGACACCCGATCCGTTTGTCTCGTCATGGATCGGGGTGCACGACCCAATTTCCTTCACCATGGGTCATGACAGCCGATCCATTTGACTTGTCGTGACGACCCAATCTCCTTCACCGTGGGTCGTGACACCCGATCCATTGGACTTGTCGTGGATCAGGGTACAGGATCCAATCTTCTTCACCATGGGTCGTGACACCCGATCCATTCGCTGTTAACTTCAAATGGGTGGATACTGACCTCAACAACGACCTAGCTTTTTCACCATGGGTGGTGACACCCGATCCATTTGTTGTGCCATGGATCGGGGTACACGACCCGGCTTCTTCACCATGGGTCGTGACACCCGATCCATTTGTTGTGCCATGGATCGGGGTACACGACCCGGCTTCTTCACCATGGGTCGTGACACCCGATCCATTTGCTGTGCCATGGATCAGGGTACACGACCCGGCTTCTTCACCATGGGTCGTGATACCCGATCCATTTGATGGGCCATGGATCGGGGTACACGACCCGGCTTCTTCACCATGGGTCGTGACACCCGATCTGTTTGTTGTTAACTTCAAGGGGGTGAATATTGACCCCAACAGTTAGCCCCCAGCTCGTCAGTTTTAGTATTGAAAGTGTCGAGTTAAAAAGCAGTCTGAAGTTAACATGCTCCGAACCAAATTTCTTTGTGATCCCGAGCTGTTTTTCATTATCACCCCGAACCACTTCTCTTCATGACATTGAATTGCTTCTCACTGTTACTTTGAACCATTTTCAGCTGTTTCCCTGACCTGCTGTTAAGAGTTTGAATTCAGCTCGGGGAACTTTGGGGGGCTATCACCATTATCGGGGAGTCTAAACGTTTCTGCCAATTCCCGAGGTATATTACCTCACTTTTTGCGTATATAACTCATGATGCTTCCCATTTTCTTTCACTACTTTATTTCTTTGGAAATTTCTTCAAGCAGGTAACCCCTCTCTTCTTTCTCTGTCTAATTTTTTTGCTTAAGTTAATTTTTTTGTTCCTCCATTATTTCTTCCTTGCTGCCGAGCCGTTTAAGTTTCCCGAGCTATCTTCAATCAACTCCGCCGCTATCCTTGAGTTTTCCGGTAGTTCGCGTGAAGATTTGGATCTAATCTCAAATTTATTTTGAAGATCTCGTCCTGTTCTTCGATTCTTAGAAAACTTCAATCCATTTTGATAAGTTGTTGATAAACCCGATCTGTTTTCTAAAACCTAGATCCTTTCTTCTGAGCTTCTGGGGATCTCGATCTGTTTGTCTGCTTTCCAAAAGACCGATCCGTTTTTAACAAAGGATGTCTCAGCTATCTGGGTTTGCATCACCCGATCCATATGCCAAATTGTTTGTCAGTCCAGATCAATCTTCACTCCCCGAACCTTCATTTTCCCCCGATCCAACCTTCGCTCAAAGTTGCAGCCGAGCTGATTCATCTGGTGCGAACATCCTAGAGGATTTGGATGATTCAAATGGTTCGGGGGGAGGACCTTTTCTCCTTGGTAGGAAAATGGTGCTCTCCGAATCCTCGAGAGCCGACAGCAATGTCGGAGCTCTTGTGGAATATGAAGTCCCCAACCTTCATGATTCTCCGTTTGATGAGACGGCGAACCCTTTTGCGGACACAGTAGATCACGAGCCGACAAAAATTGAACCAGAGGATTGGTTCTACGATCCAGTCATAGCAAGAAAAGAGTTAGAGCGTTTGATTGGACCTATCCAACGAGTCCCAAGGAAGAAGAAAGCAAAAAGGAGACCCGATCCACTGGGTTCAACCCCTTTCCACTCGAGATTCAATGTCAGCACTTAGGCAGAGATTCAACATCTTGGAAGAAATCAAATTTGTTCTTCCATCACCGACTGACCGAGCCAAAAACCTCCCCCCGATCACTTCACTCTTTACGAGAGCTTTTCTATCGCTGCTTGTTGTGGTTCCCGATCCCAGAAGTGATTTTGCGGTTTCTATGGAAACATAATCTGGCAATTGCCCAGATCAATACTAGGGGATCAGACATCTGGTCGGCATTCTTGTAAGAAGTTACGAATGTGACGTTGAGGTTGGATCGAACATTTGAGGAGTCTCCTCGAATTCAGGCGTCGCAACAAGAGAGAGCTGAAATACTATATATCGGGTAAAGCCAAGAAGAAGATCATAAAAGGATTCCCGAGCAAGGATGACAACTGGGAGAATTTCTTCTTCTTTGTTCTCATCACCGAGGCGTCAGTGGGATCAAGATGCCTTAGCATAGTCAAATCGAGTTGGGGAGAACTTGGTAGTTGACCCGTGGCTTGCTCTTGGGCTACGGCTTGGTGTTCCTTTATATATATATATTTTTTTTTTTTGCCTAAGTTTATTTATATTCTTTCCTTCTTTTGTAGTACGCCACTTTTAGATTTCGCTGCCACCCGATCTGTCTGCGAGTCACGAAGTTCTTTCAGCCCGAAAGTGCAATTGGACAACGGATTTCAATCTCCAGCGAGTGGAAAGATCCCGAGCCTTGTTTGAAGGTCAATCCATTGGTCCGTCATCTTCTTCTGATTCAGACGATAATATGGGAAGATCTACGCTCAGAGACAGAGCGGCAGCCAAAGCGAAGGCAGAAGCCGAAGCCAAAGAAAGGGCAAAGCAAGCCGAAGCGTTGGGTCAGCTTCGCCCACCAAACCCCCAAATCTTTGCCACTCTTGTACCCAAAGCGACCTCTTCTAGTAAGCCCCCGAACCAATTTTCGACTTAACCCCCGAAGGGGTTGTATTAGGGCTTCGTCCCGTGGAGTCGCAGCTGGTGTTGCACAAAGGCAAAGGGAAAACAAAAGAAAAGAAAAAGCTGATCCAAAACCGTCAGGTTGATGACAGAGGTGAAGGGCTGGCTGAGGTGGCGAAGCGGCGACGTCGTGCTGAAGCTCCTCGACTTTTCCCCGAGGCGATTCAATTGTCTACTGTGCCCCTTAATGCTGAAGGGGCTTATAACGATGGTGCAGCGTCCGCAGCCATCTTCTCTAAGATCACATGTCCAGGAGATCAGCTTCCTCCTCCTGACACCTTGCTTAGGGAGAAAGATTACAACGAGGTGTCCCTTCGAGGCGCCAAGGTGCGTTTTCTATCTGTTTTTTATTGCCCGAGCCATTTTTTGTTTGCTGTTACGTTTGCTAAACATATTTTTGCGCAGTTTATATCTCATCTTAATAGGATGGTCCTCGGGTATGAATCCAATGCTCGTAAAGACAGGGAGCAAGTTGAGGATGCCCGGAAAAGAGCCATCGAGCTAGACGGGTCATGCTTCTGAGCGGGAGAGAAACCTTAAGAAAATCAAGGCCTTCAAAGCCGAGCAGAGGGGAACAAGAAACACATCAAGGAAGCTGACGAACAGATCCTGAGATTGGAATCTGGCAGGGCAAAGCGGGATGCTCACATCGCCAGCTTAACGAGGCAGCTTGAGGCGGCGAACGAGCTTCATGAGAGCAAAGTCGAGCAAGCTGTGCTCGAGGCCAAGCGGGAGATGACGACAATGTTTGAGGACAAAATCTCTCGAGCCATCAAGCTTCTTGGCATGATTGTTGGTGAGCCGAAGGAAAATATGCTCGATCTTGCTCAGATCGAAGGCAACCTTCAGTTTATAGAGTTTCTCTAGGGTGATGAACCACCGTCACTTGACTTTGAGGGGAAGAATCTAGCTAAGCAGAAGGCGGACCTAGACGGAGCCCACAAGGTGTTTGCTAAGCTCGCGGCCGAGGCAAGTGAAATTTTGAAGTTGTCTCCCGTTCGGTCTGACATTTTGAAGGAGCTCAATATAGATGAACCCATGGAGACGGCTGCAGCAAGCATTGGCATCCAGGACTTTTCTGGCTCGAACAAGGGAACGCCAGGTTTAGCTGATTTTAGTTCAAAAGAGGTCGCTGAGGAACCAACTCCTGAACCATCTTTTGAGAAAGGCAACAAGGCCGCTATGGAGGAAAACGTCATAGAGTTTGTTGAGATGGTTTCCGAAGAAGACGAAGCTCCAGAAAGTGATGTAGCTGAGCAACCGGTGGAGCCAGAGTAGAGGGTGGTCACGACCCCCGAGATAACGGAGGATTACGACCCTCTCTTCTTTGTTTAGTCTAAAACTCCCTCTTTTTTTTGTTTAACGCCTGGACGGCTTTATCAAATTAGTTTTATGAACTTATTCTCTTGTTGTTATCACTCGGTTATAAGAGAGCACCTTGTGTTTTGATAAACATGTTTCCAAGGAGATATTAAGTATGCTTCTTCTGTTTTATGACAAGTCTGAATGCTTTGCTTGTATCATCTTTGATAAGATATAGCTGTTTTAGATGAATGGGTTCTAGGTATGAGTTTGCACAGTAGTTATGTTTGAGATGAACAATTCAGCTTACAGATATGTTACCGTAAACTATTCTGCTCCAAAATTGATCATAAGTTTGCATAGTTTTGTTTGAACACTTCGGTTTACGGATCATTACCATAAACGTATCCGCTCTGATAATGGACATATGCTTGTATAGTTTAGGGTAAACACTTCGGTTTACGGATATGTTATCGTAAACATATTCGCTCCGACAATGATCCAAATATTTGTATAGCGCGCTTTTAATCCTGAGACGGATGTGGTAGTTTAGATCCGAGATGGATGCAAGAGATCACTACTGTGGCTAGCAGTAGTGAAGATGTGGCGAGATGCCTATCGTAGGTTAATTCGTTCGAATATGTCTGTTTTGTTAATACTTTGTGATCCTTGAAGGATGTTTTTAGGTGAAACTTGTTTTCTGAAAGCTTTGCTTTGATAGATCGTAGAATCTATTACAAAGATGGGAGTATACGAGTATACATACCCACTCCCCCCTTTTGAAAGGAGGGGGCAAGTGAACTCATCCGAAGACGAGCTGTCTACGTATCCTTAGCAGGGATCAAGTCTCCCGTAGTTCATGTAAAGTAGCTTAGTGATAGTACTTTTTGAGATGCATTGCGTTCCATGATCTCGGTACTGGAATATTTGTCATGGTGGTGAGTTTGTAAATGCCAGGTTTGACTATCTCTATGATTCTGTAAGGTCCTTCCCACTGTGCTCCCAATTTTCTGGCATTCGTTTCTGCTGTTTTTTGGAAAACCTTCCGTAAAACTAAATCGCTTTCGTAGAGTCGTCAATATCGAACATTGGAATTGTAGTATTTTGCTGCCGCGTTCTGATAGTTCTGGATCCTGATCAAAGCTTGGTCCCTACTTTCGTTGATCAAGTCCAACTCCTCAAGCATCAATAGAAGATTGAGCCCTTCTTGTTCTGGTAGTAGTCTGCGGTGAATTCCTAGGAAATGTATCTCCGGTGGGATGACACACTCTGTTCCGTACACGAGGGCGAATGGGGTTTGCCCTGTTACTCGTCTTGGGGTGGTGCGGTGAGACCAAAGTACTCCTTCAAGTTCTTCAGCCCAACGTCCCTTTTTCTCATCAAGATGCTTCTTCAGGCCATCGAGGATTGCTTTGTTGATTGCTTCGGCCTGTCCGTTCCCTTGTGGATATCTTGGAGTAGACTTGCTGAGTCTGATTTTTCATTTCTCGTAGAAAGTTTCGAAACGAGTTGAGATGAACTGCGAGCCATTATCTGTCACAATCTCGTATGGTACTCCATGTTGACATATGATGTTTTTCCAGACAAAGGCCTCCACCTGTGCATCTTTAATGTTAGCATATGAGTCAGCTTCGACCCATTTCGAAAAATAATCTGTCAAAACAGCAAGAAACGCTTCTGTTTTGAGGGATGCAGTGGCCTCATGATGTCCATAGACCATCGCATGAATGGATACGGTGATGAGATCGATGAAAGCACTTCCGTTGGTTGGTGAATCATTGGCGCGTGACGTTGGCATTTTTGGCACTTAGCCGAAAATTTCTTGCAATCTTTGATCATCGTTGGCCAATAATAACCGTGACGTTTAACTTTTATTGCTAGTGCTCGTCCCCCTGAGTGGTTGCCACACGAACCGTTGTGAACTTCTACCATGATCTTCTTCGCGTCCTTTCCTTCCATGCAGTTTAGCAATGGTCCAGAGAATCTCCACTTAAAGACGTTGCCATCAAGTAAAACATAACGAGCCGCTTGGGCTCGAAACTTATGGGCTGTCCACTTTTCGGTAGGTAAGACGCCGTCGTATATGTATTGTCTGATTGCGCCCAGCCATTCCGTGTCGCAGCCGTATTCTGCCTCCTCGTCGATCTCATTCGCTTCTACGTTTGGTTGTGGTTTGATGACGGGGTCGTTGCTGCTTTCGATGAGTGGCGATTCTTTGAGAATGTTTTCTTCCATCTGGGCTGTATCCAGCTCAGCGGATGGTTAGTTTTCCAATTCTTCCTACATTTCATCCACCTCCTCGGGCCCGGTTGTGACTTCTGTTGCTTGTTTAGCCGCTTGTGAACAAGTTATGGCATGCACTGTATCGCAAAGATTGATGCTTGGATTCTGGATGAATTCCACCGGGATTATTATTTTGAGATCCGGATCGGAGGTTGTTGCAAGGGCTGCAACTGCATTGGCTGAGGTGTTTTCTTCTCGTTGGATACGCGTTAGGATGAATTGTTTGAACTGCGCAGCCAGCTCTTTGACGATCTTCAGGTAAGCTTCCATTCGATCATCCTTTGCTGCATATTCGCCACTGAACTGATTCGCAACTAGTTGAGAATCGCAAAATGCGTGAAGTTGCTCGATTTTTAGTCCGCTAGCAAGTTTCATCCCGACAATCAAGGCTTCGTACTCTGCTTCATTGTTTGATGCGTGGAAATCAAGGCGAAAAGACTGTTCCGGCAGCTCGCCAGTTGGAGAGGTTAGTCGTATTCCTACTCCCAAACCATTTTTGGAAGACGAGCCATCAACGTGGAGTTTCCAAGGCTGGCTTTTCGTTTCGTCGTCAATGCCTTCTTCAGGTAGTTCGATAGGAAAACCAGTCAAGACTTGGGATTTCGCGCATGTGCGTCCGCGATATTCAATGTCATATTCGTTGAGTTCTATTGCCCAGTTTGCTAGCCTTCCTGACTGACTTGGGCTGTGCAGAACGGACCTTATCGGGAAGGTACTCAGGACGACAATCGAGTGAGACTGGAAATACGGCCTTAGTTTCCTTGCAGACATTACAATGGATAGCGCCAATTTTTCCATCTGTGAGTACCTTGTCTCGGCGTCTGTAAGGGTTTTGCTGACGTAAAAGATCGGCTTCTGTTCTCCATACTCATCTCGGATTAATACGCCGCTTACTGCTGTGGCGGAAACCGCGGTGTACAGAAAAGCGGCTCCCCTGCTTCTGGTTTTGTGAGGACTGGAGGGGTAGCCAGGTAAGTCTTCAGTTGTTGGAAAGCCTCCTCGCATTTCTCCGTCCATTCGAAATTCTTGTTCCCACGCAACGTATCGTAGAAAGGAAAGCATTTGTCAGTGGATCGTGAAATGAATCTGTTAAGTGCAGCAACCCTCCCGGTAAGTCTTTGCACTTCTCTTTTTTTCTTTGGTGAAGTCATGTGGAGGAGCGCGTCGATTTTTTTAGGGTTTGCCTTAATGCCACGGTGAGTCACTAGATATCCGAGGAATTCTCTCGAGGTGACCGTGAATCTGCACTTGGTCGGGTTTAACTTCATGTTGTGAAAGTGCAGCTGTGAGAAGCATTCCTTGAGATGAGCGACGTGATCATGCTCTCTTAGTGATTTCACGAGCATATCGTCTATATAAAATTCCATTGTCTTTCCGAGTTGAGCAGCGAACATCTTGTTCACCAGTCGCAGGTACGTTGCTCCGGCATTTTTAAGCCGAATGGCATTACCTTGTAGCAGTATATTCCATGATCCGTTATGAAGTCGGTCTTCTCATGATCGTCGGGGTTCATCAAGATCTGGTTGTAACCTGTGAAGGCATCCATAAAAGATAGGAGTGCGTTCCCTAACGTTGCTTCGACTAGGTGATCGATGTGTTGAAGGGGGAAGTTGTCTTTTGGACAAGCTTTATTCAGATCGGTGAAATCCACGCATACATGCCATTTGCCATTCTTCTTCTTGACCACCACTGGGTTAGCTAGCCAATCCGGGTATTTCACCTCAGTTATTGAACCGACATGTATGAGTCTTTCGACTTCGTCGTTGACTGCTTTGGCTCTGTCTGGCCCAAGCTTTCTCCTTTTTTCCTTCACCGGTTTGAACGTTGAGCAACGCTCAATTCGTGGCTTGTTATGCTAATATCGATGCCAGGCATGTCTTCTGCTTCCCATGCGCTTTGAACTTGCCGTCGGATCGGTCACCGGGTTTCTGAGCTTGTGTGCGGCGAGGAAGCAGACACGAGACTCTTTTGGTTTCCTCGAATCATTTTCACTCCATTTGGTGTAGGGAACTTGAGGCAGAGATGGTAGGTTGAAACAACGGCGCGCATGGAATTTAACCAGGGGGTCCCCATGATGACGTTGTAGATCGCCGGGTGATCAGCTACGGAGAATTTGACAATTTTTGTCACCTCGCCAGCTTGGACAGGCAGTTTGATTGTCCCAGTAGTCATGGTGGTTTCTCCGGAGAATCCAGTCAATGGTTTGGGGGGGTAGATATCACTTCGGATAGGTCCACATTCATTATTCTGAGAGTCTTGAGGAAGATTACGTCTACAGTGCTCCCAGTGTCTACCAATACGCGTGCTATGTCGTAGTCGTTGATAATTAACTCGATCACGAGAGGGTCATCATGTGGTCTGTCGATTTCGATCGTCTCCCTTTTCTCGAATGATATCACGTCGTTTGGAAACTTTGATGGTTTAGACCAGTTGATGCTGACGTCTGCCCATTGCTGGAATACTTTGATTGATGAGACGGTATCCGAGCAATAGTGAGATCCTCCCATTATCATGCGTATCCTTCTTCTTGATCCGGTGGGCGGCGCTTCGTCATCCCTTCTATCGCGCTTGGTGTGATCTTCTTTTGTCAGGTCGGGTTTGTATGTGTTCGCATCCATCTCCAAGTCCTTGAGACTGATGTTTTCTCCAAGTTTGCCAGCTGCTTATTTTTTGGCAAGCTTCAAACCCAGATGTGATGGTGCTCGCAATATACTATTTTGTCGTAAAAACTTTCGCCTTTGGTCCAAGTGCTCCATGAATTTCTTCCGCGAGTTCGGCCTCTTCTTCGACCATACCCGGGGCATCAATTTGATAGTTATGGGTTCCTCAAAAACCACCCTCATGCTGCACATAGCCAGCGCTTTGACTATTCTTCTTTGCATTAGAAGGGGTTGAAACTTGGGGGGAGTGGTTCATTGCCTTTGCCTTCCCATACTTCTCGGTTAGGATCTTCATCTCTTCTTCTTCGGTGATGAAATCTGCGGCTCAATGCATCGCATCCTGTATCGTCGTGGGGTCGTTCAGCGCGATTTCTTTACGAAAATCAGAGTTGAACCAGAGTACTCGCTTCAGGGCCAGTAGGGCTGCTTTGTCGCTCAGGTTTTCCACTTTAGACATAACAACTTTGAATCTTCCGATGAAATTCTGGAGTGTTTCGTTCTGCCCTTGAGTTAGGGTCCACAGATCGGCGTCCGATGTTCCAGGATCCATGAATATGGAGTAATGCTTCAAGAAAGCCGCGGACAGTTGGTTGTAGTTCTCGATGGAGTTCCGCTCGAGCCTAGAAAACCACTGGAGCGCCGGGCCCTTGAGATGTTCCACGAATAGAAGGCATTGTCGGGCATCTCTTTCGTTTTCTTTGACGTTAGAGCATCCCATGGCTATGGCAAATGCCGTTAGATGCTCTTTTGGGTCGGTCTTTCCTTCGTAGATCGGGACTTTCATCTTTCCAGGGTCTGAAATTCTTGTGCTAGTAATCCGTGCTGTGAACAGGGTGTTCTGTGCTTCCTCCAGTACGTGATCTATCTCCGGCACTTTGTTAGTCGCTCGGTCCATATCCGCTCGCAATGCAGCCATTTCTTCTCTATGGGCTCGGACTCCTGGTTTTCGTTCTTCGTTGACCCGTGCTTGCTCGGCCCAGAGGATATTCTCCTGCTCCTCGGCTAGCTCTTTATCTCTTTCTAGGGTGGCCTCGCGTCTTTGAATTCGGGTCTGGCCATCTGCTAGGGGTTCGGGGTCATCACGGCTCTCCGCATTTTGCTCTACTCGGTTATCCTCCTCCAGATTGATGATTGGTGCGGGCTCCTCTTCGATTGGTGTGTTGCTCGCTCCTTGCATTCCGGAAGCTAGGTTTGCTAATCCTTGATAGAGTGGTGGAAATATGCCACGGGTTCTCGGCGGGTTGAGCGGGGTTGAGAAATCTAGGGTCGTTGGGTTGAGGTGCCTTCCGACTCGTCTTGTTGGATCCAGACCTGAGCCTATCCCACGGGTTCGACTCGCCGTCGCCAAGGCCTTCAGCTTGCCTATCATCGTATTGTTGAGTTTGTCTTTCTCCTCCGCCTTTTTTAGCAGCGTCTCCAGCATAATCTTCATCTCTGTGGGTGTCGTCAAAGTCTCCCCAGTGTTACAGGATTGGTTCGTCTGATCCTGTACGCCAGTATTCCTCACACCGGTAGCATCTTGCTCTCCGTTGGTGGTCATCGTTCTCCGGATCAGTTTTGCGGTGGTTCTTTTGAGTAAGAAAATTTCGTTACCCCCTCCTTCTAGCACCAAATTGTGGGAGCGTGAATCCACATTAATTGAATTTGTCAAAGGTTTGTTAAGAGCGATGAAATTTCTGAGCAAAAACCACTAAAAACATAAACAAAGATCCAAAGATGGTATTTTATTAAGCTGCTTAGAAAGCTTTTTGTATGAGAGCAAAACTACAGAGTTTTACTAGGTTAAATTGCGGATCCCTTTTTCAAAGGGTGTACATGAATATATATACAAGCCGGAGTCGGCTAGGTTTATATCTAAAGAGAAAAGGAAGATTTCCTAATTCCTTGGGATTTCCTTTTAGCAAAGTCTGCCACCGCCATGGGCTTTGGTTCATGGGTTTTAACCTTGTCGTGGGCTCGTTGTCTCGGCCCATTCGTTCATTTGACCAGCTCGGCCCAACTCCCTGTCTTTAAGCTTTGGCTCGGGTGGCAGTGACTGAGCAGCTCGAGTGGAACCTTCCAAACGGCTCGGGTGACACCTTCCAAATGGCTCGGGTGACACCTTCTAAATGGCTCGGGTGGCGATAGTCGATAATCCCGATCATCTTGCCTTGAGCCCGATCCGTTTTGCTTTGACCTTGATCCATTTGCCTTGAATCCAATCCATCTGCTCTGTCGCGGGTCAGGACACCCGATCCGTTTGTCTCGTCTTGGATCGGGGTGCACGACCCAATCTCCTTCACCATGGGTCGTGACACCCGATCCGCTTGTGTCGTCATGGATCGGGGTGCACGACCCAATTTCCTTTACCATGGGTCGTGACACCCAATCCATTTGACTTGTCGTGGGTCGGGGTACACGACCCAATCTTCTTTACCGTGGGTCGTGACACCCGATCTGTTTGTCCCGTCATGGATTGGGGTGCACGACCCAATTTCCTTCACCATGGGTCGTGTCACCCGATCTATTTGACTTGTCGTGGATCGGGATACACGACCCAATCTCCTTCACTGTGGGTCGTGACACGCGATCCGTTTATCTCGTCATGGATTGGGGTGCACGACCCAATTTCCTTCACCATTTGTCGTGACACCCGATCCGTTTGCTGTGCCATTGATCAGGGTACACGACCCGGCTTCTTCACCATGGATCATGACACCCGATCCGTTTGTTGTTAACATCCACATCGCATTCATAACTCCTGGTTAGAATGCCAACCATATGCCTGATTCCCCGAGCGTTGATTTGAGAAATAGCCAAGTTATGCTTCCAAAGAAATTGTAGAATAACTTCAGAGATCGGGAACCACAACAGACAACGATAGAAGAAGCTCTCATAGAGAGTAAAATGATGAAGGGGAGGATTGCTGGCTCGGTCAGATGGAGAGGGAAGAACGAGATCGACTTCTTCCGAAATACCAAACCTATGCCTAAGAGCCGTCAATGAATCCAAGGTTGAGACCGGGTGGATCGGGTTGCCTCTTGGTTTTCTTTTTCCTTGGAGTTTGACGGTTAGGGCCCATCAACCACTTCAATTCCTACTTAGCCATGGCTGGATCAAAGAACCAATCTTCTGGCTCAACTTTTGGCAGATCGGGATCCATTACATCAGTAAAAGGGTCCACCGCCTCGTCAAAAGGAGAGTCGTGAAGGTGAGGCACTTCAAATTTCAAATGATCACCGGAATTGCTGCCAGCTCTCGAGGATTCAGAGAGCACCATTTTTCTGCCAAGGAGAGAATGTCCTACCCCGAACCACTTGGATCATCTAGATCTTTTGAAATGTGTGCACCAGAAGAATCTTCCCGGTTATAGCTTTGGGCGAGAAACAGATCGGAAGAGAGAGATGGTTCGGGAAATGAAGACTGCCCTGAAATGCCAAACAAGCGGGTATACGGATCGGGGGACGCATAAATAGATGACTGGGACATCCTTTTGAATTGGAAAACAGATCGGGGTCTTTGGAAGATATAACAGATCGGGATCCCTAACAGCTCGCGAAAAAAAATCTAGATTTTCTAAGATTCAGAGGACGGATCGGGGTTCTCAGCAGCCTATCAAAACAGATCAAATCCTTTAGAAAATCGAAGAACTAGTTGAGATCCTTTAGGAAGATTGAGAGTCGGATCCAAATCTTCAAACAAACTGCCGGGAAACTCAAAGACAGCGGCGGAGCCAGTTGAAGATGGATCGGCGGCGAAGGAAGAACAACGGAGTTTCTACTTAAAAATAACTTAAGCAAAAATTAGAGAGAGAAAGAAGAGAGAGGTTACCTGCTATGAAGAATTTTTCGGAGAAATTAAGTAGTGAGGAAATGAGAAGTATCGAAAGATATATAGGCAAATGATGACGTCATTTGCCTCGGGATAAAGCAAAAATGCTTGCACTCCCCGATAAAGGTGATGGCGTATCATGTGGGAGTGTAAATCCACGCCAATTGAATTTGTTATGTCTTTTAGAGATATCCGAAACTTCTGAGTAAAAACCACCAAAAAACACAAACAAAGATCCAAAGTTGGTGTTTTATTGTGGGAGTCGAAACTCGCACAACCAAAAAAACTTGTAAAGAGATTTGGGAATTCGACAAACTTCTATGTAAAGAAACCAAGAACAGAGATCCAAATATGGAGATTTTATTCAAGCTGTTTTGAAAGCTCTTTGTAAAGCAATAAGTGTTTTGCTAGGTCAAATTTCGGATCCCTTTCTCAAAGGGGTTCATGTCTTATTTATACAAGAGCAAGTCGGCTAGGCCTGCTTCATAAAGATATTTGGAAAACTTCCTTTCTCTGGCTCGGATGTGGGCTTCTTTCTTAGGCTCGTCATCTTGGCCCACCAATCTCTTACGGCTCGTTGCCTTGGACATGTTAAGATATTGGGCTCGTCGTTCCTCTCAATCCCGAGCCAGGTAGTTGGTTTGCCAACACTTTGGCTCGTCATCGTTCGTTGGTTTGCCAACATGTTGGCCCATCATTTGTTTCTTCATGCTGCCGAGCCAAGTTTGGCTCGTCGCTATCTCTCTCTGCTTAGCCAAGTGTTGGCTCGTCTCCTGCTTCTTCCATTGCCTAGCCAAGTTTGGCTCGTCGCCATCTCTCCCTGCTTAGCCAAGGTGTTGGCTCGTTACTCTTTTTTCCTTGCTACCGAGCCAAGTGTTGGCTCGTCGCCATCTCTCCCTGCTTAGCCAAGGTGTTGGCTCGTTACTTTTTTCTCCTTGCTACCGAGCCAAGTGTTGGCTCGTCTCCTGCTTCTTCCACTGCCTAGCCAAGTTTGGCTCGTCGCCATCTCTCCCTGCTTAGCCAAGGTGTTGGCTCGTTACTCTTTTCTCCTTGCTACCGAGCCAAGTGTTGGCTCGTCGCCATCTCTCCCTGCTGGGCCAAGGTGTTGGCTCGTTACTCTTTTCTCCTTGCTACCGAGCCAAGTGTTGGCTCGTCTCCTGCTTCTTCCACTACCTAGCCAAGTTTGGCTCGTCGCCATCTCTCCCTGCTTAGCCAAGTGTTGGCTCGTCATCATTCCTCCTTACTTCTAAGCCAAGTGTTGGCTCGTCATCATTCCTCCTTACTTCCAAGCCAGGTGTTGGCTCGTCGCCTAGCCAATCATTGCTTGCTTCTGCCGCCGAGCCAAGAGTTTGTGCTTGCTTGGCTAGCCTTTTCTCCATACTTAGTCTTATCAGCAATTGATCTCGATGAGGTGAAAACCGACCCCAACAGTTAGCCCCCCAGCTCGGTAGTATTATTAATAATAGTGACGAGGTGAGAAGTCAAGATCGAGATCAACTCTCTTTGGGCTACCGAGCCAGCTTTGTGGTGAAGTTGTCATCCGGGTATTGACAAATGCCGAGCCAAACCGATAGTGTTACCGAGGTGTTTTATTTTCCGAGCCAACACTGGAGTATCTTATCGCCGAACCAACCCCTTGACATGCTGCTTATTCGTCTTTAATTGCATTGCCGAGCCACTTTGGCCTGTGATATATTTGTTTTCATTCTGTCGAACCGACACCTTTGTCATGCTGCCGAGCCAACTTATCATTCGTTTGACCGAGCTGGTTTGGCTCGTTATCTTGCTGTATTGCTTAGATTGTTATTTCGCCGAGCCGTCTTCTTCTGATATGCTGCCGAACAATCCTAATAAGTGATTTGTCTTTGGCTCGGCAGTAATGTTGGCTTGAAGTCTCTGTTCATGATTACAACTTTATTGGGAACCGCAAACGTTTTCGTATGTTCCCGAGGCCGCGTGACATCACGCGCTGTACTTTCATGCGTCTTAATATTCAGATCTTTGTCTCACTTCTCTCCATTTCCGAAAAATCAGGTAGCTCTCTTCTCTCTCCTCTTTTCTCTCCTTTTATTTTTAAGTAGTTGGCTACGTTTTCATCGATTCTTCCGTTCCGCCACCGCCACTGTTGAATTTTCCGATCCATCTTCAAACGTGGCTCGGCGTCTCTTTACATTTTCCGATCCATCTTCAAACGCGTCCGGCGAGTGTTTGAATTTTCCGACCCATCTTCATCCAGATCGAATTATTCTCCTTCGTCTTTTGTTTCCGAGCCAAAAATCTTCGCTCTTTCTAAGTATCAGCTTTACTCCGAGCCAAAAACATCGATGTCTCATATCACCGAGCTGGAAGATTCTATTGGTTCGGCAACTTCTGCTTCACTGCTGGGTCGCAAGATGGTTTTATCTCCAGAGATTTCCGAGCCAGCCGAGCCTAGTTCTCCGCAGGGTCAACTGCAGGTTGTTGTCGCATCTCTGATAGACGAAGCATTTGATGCAGAGGCGGATGCCGAAGCAGTTTTGATTCAGAGAGCCCTTGCAGAATTCAAGGCCGAGCCGACGGAATATGTTATTGACGAGGCGGAAAAAATGCGCTTGGAGAGATTGTTTGCGAGCCACCAGGCTAGCACGTCGACGAGGCGAAAGCCTAAGAAAAAAGCTCCCAAGAGACGACCCGACCCCCCTGGTTCGTCTTTATGCACTGCTGAGTCTTTGGAGGCATTAAGGCATCGTTTTAATATCTCAGAGGACGTAGATCTGATTGTTCCGGCCTCAATAGACCGAGCTGAATCTCCACTGCCTGGGTATTTCACTCTCTATGAGAGTTTCTTTTACGGTTGTCTACTCTGGTTTCCGATTCCCAGCTTGATCATCCGTTTCCTATACAAACATGGGTTAGCGCCAAGCCAAGTTACGCCTCGTGGGATGCATCACTTAGTCGGGATTCTGGTTAGGAGCTACGAATGTGATGTGACTGTCCGCATCTCCCATCTTCGGCAGTTCCTTGAGTTTCGAAAGATTAAGAACTCCCGAGCCTACTACATCTCCAATAAGAAGCAAAGAAAAATAATTGAAGGCTTCCGAAGCAAGGATGGCGACTGGGGACACTATTTCTTCTTTGTTCCCATTAATGATGCTACGGTAGAAGCCGAAAGCATCCATTACGTCAAGTCGGAGTGGGGAGATATTGGTGGGCGAGCCGTAGACCCTTCAGGAGATTTACTAAGTTTTGCTTTGTAGCTAGCTGACCACCGTTTTCTTCTGTGTTTTTGCAGTTTGGCAGATTCTACCACGCTTCCGGGAAGACACGCTTACGCTTCGGAACACGCTTGCCGCTAGGAAGTGCCATTGGGAAAGACATTTTTCACTAAGAAGAGTTGAAAAAGCGCGAGCTATTTTCGCCGGTGTTTAAGTGTCCGACAGCTCAGAGTCTGAATCTTCATTACCAAGTCCTCCGAGGAGAAATATGGGAAAAAGATTGACGATCCGTGATAAACAAGCTCTGAAGGAGAAGGAAGAAAAAGAGGCAGCCAGCCGAGCCAATGAGGTAACTAAAGCAATTAAAGGACCCGCCGAGCCAGTTACCGAGATACCTGGCCAAACTGTGACCGAGACCGAGATCCATCCTTCTACCGAGCCACCACCTCTTGCCACCGAAGCTCGAGAAATAGTTTCGGCTCTCGTTTCGGTTGCCAGACCCTCCTCTTCAACACTGTCCCAACATAGGGAAGGCAAGAAATCTTCTGGCAAACGCCCTGCCTCCGAGGCCGATAGGGAGAGAACCAAAGGGAAGCAGGAAAAAAGAAAACGCCATAAGTCTGTCGACCCGACTTCTGACGAGCCGGAGCCTATGTCGTTCAGGCATGAGGGATCCGAGCCAATATGCAACGACGAGGCAGCTTCAGCTACATTCTTCTCGCAGATTCGTTGCTCAGGGGACCGATTGCCTCCCCATGACGTTCTATCTCACAGCGACCTGTACGCCAACATGTCGCTTCGAGGCACTAAGGTATTTTTCAGGGACTGTGTGCCTTTTTGTTAGAGTAGTAAAACTAAGTGTTGACCGTTTTCCCTTTGATCAGTTTGTTGCGTCTATCAACAAGATGGTTGCCGCTTTCGAAAAGGATGTGCGGAAGGACAGGCGTCGGATCGAAGATGCTCAAAAAGATGCATCGATCTTAAACAACAAACTTGCCGAACTGGAGAGTAAGCACACTGCCGAGCTAGCGACTGCTGCGGCTCGGATTGAAGCTCTCGAGAAGGACAAGGCATTCCTTAAGGAAGAGTGGAACAAGGCCGTAGATTTGGCTATGAGGATAGATCGCTCGAAGCAGAAAAAGGCTGCCGAAATTGAATCCTTGAAGAGGCAACTCACTGCCGTAAATGCCTTCCACGAGGCAAATGTGAAGAAGGCTCAGAAAGCAGCGAGGCGGGAGATGTCTGAGAGACTTCAGGGGCGGCTTGCCGAGATTGAGAAGAAAGTTGGCGAGCTGAGAGAGGCGAAAGAGAAGGAGCTCGATCTGGCCCAGGTTGACAGCAACCTTCAGTTGCTCGAAATCCTGCAGAAAGAGGATGCGCCTGCCCTCGACTCCGAGGTGGCTAAACTGACGGGCTGGAGAGCTGATCTTGCCGAGGCAGCTGATGAGTTTGAAAAGATAGAGGCCGAGCTGAAGCAAAATCTGACGCTTTCTCCTGTTTCCTCAGATTCCACAGGCACTCTCCTGGGAAACGAGCCAACAGAGAATGTGGCGGCAACGGCCAGAGTTGTGGATTTTGCAGGCTCGAATGTTGGCATGCCGGGGATTGCTGACCTTGCCGCTGAGAAGCCTTCCGAGCCAGATCCTCTCGAATGATCTTTTTCTCTGTTTCTTTAACTTGAAAAACTCCTTTATCTCTCCTTCAATTTTGGTATATTTTGGTTTAAGACAAACGCCTGGATGGCTTTATCCACTACTAAGCTGTGTAATGATTGTCGTCTGTCGGCATAACATCCTCTTTGTTTAAGATTATCTGATTTTGCTTAAATAATCTTTTACTTCTGCTCTGATGTGATATTGCGAACCATCCCTAGATTTATCATAAAATGTGGTTAGTCTTTTAAATGTCAGTTTAGGGCTTGCGGTGTTTCGACTTATACTCCTGTTCTTTTGACAACGAAACTTGTTAAAAATCTCATACTAAATTTTTTTAAGGTTTAGTATCATGTTTCATAGATGTTTATGACCAGTGTACCAAGAGGTGTTTATTGGATTTCAGAGTTTGGTTTGAGTGTTAAGACTTGCGAGTTTTCGACTTACGGGTCCCTCTCAAATATAAACTTGTAAGAATATCGTCCGGGATATACCCTTCGGATATTAGATTAGGATATACCCAACCGAAATTTGTATAGGCGCTTTCATACCCGTAAGAGGGTGTTGAGAACCTTTAATCCCGTATAGAGATAATGGTTAAAATCCATAAAGGATGTGGTTGTTTGTCTGTTGTGGCCAGCAACGGACGAGGTGAAGAATATCCATGAAGGATGTAAAGATGTAACTTGTGTAGACTAAGTGACACGAGTTGTGTTAGAAAAACTTGAAGTTATTACCTTTAAAGAATGATGCGAGGTGTGGGAGTATACGTGTATACGTACCCACTCCCCCCCTTTTTGAGGAGGGGGACAACTGAACCCGTCCGAAGACGAGCTGCCTACGTACCCTTTTCAGGGATCAAGTCGTCCCGTAGTTCATGTGAAGTGATTTAGTGGTAATACCTCTTTAGGTTCATTGTGTTCCAAGATCTTGGTATCGGAACATCAAACATGTTTGAGAGCTCGTATACTCCTGGTCGAACTGCCTTGGTGATCTTGTAGGGTCCTTTCCAGTTTGCTCCTAGTTTGCCAGCGTTTGTTTCGGCTGTGTTCTGAAAAACTTTGCAGAGAACCAGATCACCTTCTTTGAACTTTCGACTTCTGACGTTAGTGTTGTAATACTTAGCTGCTGCCTGTTGATAATTTTGAATCCGAACCAGTGCCTGATCCCTTCGTTCGTTAACCAGGTCCAACTCATCGAGTAGCATGAGGTGATTCAGTCCTTCCTGCCCAGAAAGAAGTCTGCGGCGGACTCCAGGAAATTGGACCTCGGGTGGGATGACACATTCGGTACCATGGACAAGAGCAAAGGGTGTTTCTCCAGTGGCACGTCGCGGAGTGGTTCGGTGCGACCATAATACTCCTTCGAGTTCATCTGCCCAGTGTCCCTTCTTTGCATCAAGGCATTTTTTCAATCCGTCCAGGATAGTCTTGTTTACTGCTTCTGCTTGTCCATTCCCTTGTGGGTAGCGTGGCGTAGAATTGCTGAGTCGTATCTTCCATTTTTCGCAGAAGGGTTCAAACCTTGTAGAGATAAATTGCGAGCCGTTGTCCGTAACAATTTCGTAGGGAACTCCATGTCGGCATAAGATATTTTTCCAGATGAAATTTTCGACTTGGGCGTCCTTTATGTTGGCGTAAGAATCTGCTTCTACCCATTTTGAGAAGTAATCTGTCAAAACCAGCAAGAACCTCTTTTGTTTGGACCTATGCAGAGGCCCGACGATGTCCATTGACCAGTGCACGAAAGGGTAGGGCGCTAAGATTGATGATAGCAACTCCGTAGGTTGATGAATCATTGGGGCATGTCGTTGGCATTTTTCGCACCTGGCGGAGAACTTTTCACAGTCCTTCACCATCGTTGGCCAATTGTAGCCATGACGCTTGATCTTGACCGCCAAGGCTCTTCCACCGGAGTGATTGCCACACGAGCCACTATGGACCTCTTCCATTATGTTTCTCGCTTCGGCGCCTTCGACGCAAGCCATCAGTGGTCCTGAGAATCTCCACTTGAAGACGTTTCCATCTAAGAGAACATATCGAGCAGCTTGAGTTCTGAGTTTTCTAGCAGCCCACTTATCTGATGGTGTCTCACCGTCCATGATGTATACGCGAATTTCTCCCATCCATTCTTTGTCGCACCCGTAGTCCGTTTCTGTTTGTTGTGGGTCTTCCTCCATCTCCACTACTTCACCTTCGGCCGGACGCTCCGTTTCAGGTTCTTCCCCTATCTCAATTGCCTTGTCCTCCACCGATGGTGTCACGTTCTGGTCATCCGGATTGGCGGTGTCGGTGCTGCCCTTTTTTGCAAGGCTTGGCCCAGATATTCCTTCGGTTCGAACGGCTGTTTGGGAGCGAGTGACCGCGTTCACGGTGCCAGAGAGGCTGATACTTGGGTTTTTGATGAATTCCACTGGGATTATTCTCTTCAAATCCGGATCGGAGGTGGACGCGAGTGATGCTAGCGCGTCTGCCGAAGTGTTTTCCCCGCGTGGTATCCGTGTTAATGTGAACTCTTCGAACTGTGCAGCCAGTCTTTTGACAATCTTTAGATAAGCTTCCATTCGGTCGTCTCTGGCTGTGTACTCGCCGCTAACTTGGTTGACCACCAGCTGTGAATCGCAGTAGGCTTGGATGTGCGAAACCTTGAGTCCAAGAGCAAGTCTCATTCCAGCTATCAAAGCTTCATATTCTGCCTCGTTATTAGATGCACGAAAACCCAGGCGGAATGACTGCTCGAGGATTTCTCCTGTTGGAGAGGTTAACCGTATTCCCACTCCGAATCCTTGTTTTGATGATGATCCATCCGCGTGAAGCCTCCATATTGTGCTCGGAGCCGGTTCTTCTATCACTTCTTCTGGGAGTTCTATCAAAAAGTCGGCTAGGACTTGAGATTTTGCGCAGGTTCTGCTTCGATATTCGATGTCATATTCGCTCAGCTCTATTGCCCACTTTGCAAATCTCCCGGATTGGCTAGGGCTATGCAAGATGGATCGCAGTGGGAAGGTGGTCAAAACTACAATCGAATGTGACTGGAAGTATGGTCTCAGTTTTTGAGCGGACATTACCACAGATAATGCCAGCTTCTCCATCTGTGGATACCGTGTTTCGGCGTCGGTGAGAGTTTGACTAACATAGAAAATTGGCTTCTGCTCGCTGCGCTCTTCTCTGACCACTTACCGCCGTGGCCGAAATGGCCGTGTATAGAAATAGTGGCTCGCCTTCCACCGGTTTCGTAAGTACTGGAGGGCTGGCTAGGTACTCTTTCAATTACTGAAACGCCTGTTCGCATTTTTCTGTCCATTTAAACTTCTTGTTCCCACGTAGCGTATCGTAGAAAGGCAAATATTTATCAGTTGACCGAGAGATGAAACGATTCAGCGCGGCGACCCGTCCAGTTAGCCTCTGGACTTCGCATTTTGTCTTCGGCGACACCATCTGTATGAGCGCATCAATCTGCTTCAGATTGGCTTCAATCCCACGGTGTGTGACCAGATATCCAAGGAATTCTCCTAACGTGACCGTGAATCTGCACTTGGTTGGGTTCAGCTTCATGTTATGCAGATTCAGTTGCTCGAAACATTCTTCCAGGTGAGCTACGTGATCCTCCTCCTCTAAAGACTTCACCAGCATGTCGTCTATGTAAACTTCCATTGTCTTCCCCAGTTGACCAGCGAACATTCGGTTTACTAATCGCTGGTAGGTGGCTCCAGCATTTTTTAGACCGAACGGCATGACTTTGTAGCAGTATATCCCGTGGTCTGTGATGAACGCCGTCTTCTCTTGATCGTCTGGGTTCATTAGGATTTGGTTGTATCCGGAGAAGGCGTCCATAAATGAAAGGAGTTTGTTGCCTGCTGTCGCTTCCACCAATCGATCAATATGTGGCAGTGGAAAGCTGTCTTTGGGGCAGGCTTTGTTCAGGTCGGTGAAGTCCACGCATACACGCCATTTCCCATTTTTCTTCTTAATCACCACATGGTTAGCGAGCCAGTCTGGATACTTTGCTTCGACTATTGATCCCATACTTTGCCTTTTCTGTTTGACGGGTTTAAAGGTTGGATCCACGTGCAGCTAGTGGCATGTTACGTTGATGCTGATGCCGGACATATCTTCAGCTTCCCACGCGAAGGTGTGTAGGTTCTTTTTAAGGAAAGAAATCAGCTCTCCCCTTATTGGATCTTTCAGCTCGGCCCCTATTTCGACATAGCGTTCTGGGTGATTGCCATCTATGTTCACCGAGACGACGGGGTCGCAAGTTGGTTTGCTTTCCCTCTCTCGATCCTCCGAGATCTGTAATTGCTATAAGAGTTTTGCCAACTCCTTCTCGGGTTCCCTGTCAGTCTTCATCTTCTTTCTCCTGGTGGTGGTTTCTGTGACGGGGTTCCTAAGTTTGTGTTCGGCTAGGAAACAAATGCGGGATTCCTTTTGGTTTCCCCAAATTGTTTTGATTCCCCCAGGGGTCGGAAATTTGATGCAGAGGTGATAGGTCGATGGTATGGCTCGCATCAAGTTTATCTAGAGCGTGCCCATGATCACATTGTAGATCGCAGGATGATCTGCAACCGAAAACTCCACTATCTTGGTTACCTATTCAGCTCGGACAGGGAGTTTTATTGTTCCAAGGGTCATGGTTGTCTCTCCCGAGAATCTAGTTAAAGGCTTCGGCGCGGCTGTGATTTTGTCCAGGTCTATGTTCATCCTTCTGAGCGTCTCCCGGAAGATCACATCTACGGAGCTTCATGTGTCTATCAGAACTCGGGCGACGTCGCAATTATCAACGATCAATTCTATCACGAGGGGGTCATTATGTGGTCGGTCGATGCCGGTGGTTTCCCTTTCTTCGAACGAGATAACATCGTTGGGAAGTTTGGAAGGTGCTGACCAGTTTACACTCGCATCGGCTCGCCGCTGGAAAGCTTTGATTGAAGACACCGTGTCCGAACAGTATTGTGATCCACCCATTATCATATTTATTTTTCTTCGAGAACCTGACTACGTTGCCTCGTCATCTCGCCTTCCTCGCTTGGGTGTATCATCATTTTGACTTATTCTGTTCGGCTGATCTTTTTCGCCTTATTGCTCGAAGTCCTTTAAGTTGACTGCGCTACCGAGTTCTCCGGCTACCAGCTTTGCCGCAAGCTTCATTCCCAAGGTTCGGTAGTTGGCAGTTGAATGACTGTGCATGTGATGAAATTCGCAGTAAGCTTTTTCGTCGTACGAACTTTGACTTCGTGTCCAGGTGTTCCAAGGTGTTTTGCCTCGGCTCGTTCCCACCTAGTAGTTGTGGGCTCCTCCAAAATTGGGTTTCTCATGGTGTACATACCCGTTTCCTTGAATACTCTTCTTATGCGGAGGTTGGCTCGGGATTTGGAAAGAACAGTTCGTCGATTTGGCGGCTCCATATTTCTGAGACAAAATCATCATCTCTTCTTCGTTGACTATGAAATCTGAGGCTCGGTGCAGTGCGTCCTGGATTGATAGTGGTGTGTTCAGAGCAATCTCTTTTCGGAATTAGGATTCGTACCACAGAGCCCTTTTTAAAGCGAGCACATCGGCCTTGTCACTTACGTCTTCAACTTTTGACATCACTGCTTTGAATCTCCCTATGAAACTTCGTAATGTCTCCGTAGGCCCTTGAGTCAATGTCCATAGGTCGGCATCTGAGGCTCCTCGATCCATAAACATGGAGTAATGCTTCAAGAAGGCGGCAGACAGCTGCTGGAAATCATCAATGGAGTTCCGCTCTAATCTTGAAAACCATTGGAGGGCTGCACCCTTTAGATGTTCCACAAATACGAGGCAGAAACCGGCATCTCTTTCCTTTTCTCTAAAATTGGCTCGGCCCATTGCTATGATAAACGCCGTTATGTGTTCCTTTGGGTCGGTTGTCCCTTCGTAGACTGGGACTTTGTCTTTCCTGGGTCGGAGACCCTTGCCTCGGTAATTCGGGCTGTAAACGGTGTATTGTGCGCTTCTTCCAATACGCGGTCAATCTCCGGGACTTTACTGGTTTCCTTGTGCACCTGGGATCGGACGGCTTTCATCTCAGCAGTGGCTCGAATCAATGAGGCTCGGATTTCGTCCAATTCTTCTCTCTAGGCTCGGCTCGTTGTCCTCGGCTCGTCAGCGTATTGTGCCTGTCGTACCCACAAGAGATTTTCTTCCTCTTCTGCTAAGCTCCTGGCTCGGTTCGGATCGATGTTGCCTTCGCTGGCTCGGACTTGTGTCAGCGTTGGCGCAAACCCTTCGTCAGCGGGATTCTCCGTATTGTGATCTCCTTCCACGTGGCCCTCTTTGTCAAGGACGATTGTTGCAGCCGAACCATGATTGATTGGTTGGTCGTACCCACCGCTGGCTTCTCTTGCTTCGTGCATCAGTCGAGGTGGCTCGGTGATACTTGACCTGGTTGCCGCGGGTGTTTGCTCGTTGATGGGATACGGTGGTGGCAATCCTCCCAACGTCCTCGGTACATCTCGTGGTGTTGAAAAATAAAGGGCGATCGAGTTTAAGCCAAGCCGTCTGGTGATTCCACCGACAGGTGGGTTCACCGCCGAACCCATGCCTCCGAATCGTGTGTTTCTGGCTCGGCTCTCCATTGCCAGTGTCTCAATTCTCTCCGTCAGCGAGCTGTTCAGCTTTTCCTGCTCCTCGGCCCTCTTCAGTAACGTGGTCACCATGTTTTTCAACTCTGTCAGAGTTTCGAACGTTCCTTCCGCGTTTGTCGGAGACAGATTGGTTCCTGTTCCACGAAGATCGACGCCAGTGTTGCTTGCATCGTCACCACTTCGATCTCCGTCGGTAGTTATCGTTTCAGATCTCGTATTCGGTGGTTCTTTGGTGTCAGAAAGTTTAGTGTCCCCACAGACGGCGCCAAATTGTGGGAGTCAAAACTCGCACAACCAAAAAAACTTGTAAAGAGATTTGGGGATTCGACAAACTTCTATGTAAAGAAACCAAGAACAGAGATCCAAAGATGGAGATTTTATTCAAGCTGTTTTGAAAGCTCTTTGTAAAGCAATAAGTGTTTTGCTAGGTCAAATTTCGGATCCCTTCCTCAAAGGGGTTCATGTCTTATTTATACAAGAGCAAGTCGGCTAGGCCTGCTTCCTAAAGATATTTGGAAAACTTCCTTTCTCTGGCTCGGATGTGGGCTTCTTTCTTAGGCTCGTCATCTTGGCCCACCAATCTCTTACGGCTCGTTGCCTTGGACATGTTAAGATATTGGGCTCGTCGTTCCTGTCAATCCCGAGCCAGGTAGTTGGTTTGCCAACACGTTGGCTCGTCACCGTTCGTTGGTTTGCCAACATGTTGGCCCATCATTTGTTTCTTCATGCTGCCGAGCCAAGTTTGGCTCGTCGCTATCCCTCCCTGCTTAGCCAAGGTGTTGGCTCGTTACTCTTTTCTCCTTGCTACCGAGCCAAATGTTGGCTCGTCGCCATCTCTCCCTGCTTAGCCAAGGTGTTGGCTCGTTACTCTTTTCTCCTTGCTACCGAGCCAAGTGTTGGCTCGTCTCCTGCTTCTTCCACTGCCTAGCAAAGTTTGGCTCGTCGCCATCTCTCCCTGCTTAGCAAAGGTGTTGGCTCGTTATTCTTTTCTCCTTGCTACCGAGCCAAGTGTTGGCTCGTCGCCATCTCTCCCTGCTTAGCCAAGGTGTTGGCTCGTTACTCTTTTCTCCTTGCTACCGAGCCAAGTGTTGGCTCGTCTCCTGCTTCTTCCACTGCCTAGCCAAGTTTGGCTCGTCGCCATCTCTCCCTGCTTAGTCAAGTGTTGGCTCGTCATCATTCCTCCTTACTTCCAAGCTAAGTGTTGGCTCGTCATCATTCCTCCTTACTTCCAAGCCAAGTGTTGGCTCGTCGCCTAGCCAATCATTGCTTGCTTCTGCCGCCGAGCCAAGAGTTTGCGCTTGCTTGGCTAGCCTTTTCTCCATACTTAGTCTTATCAGCAGTTGATCTCGATGAGGTGAAAACCGGCCCCAACATTTATTAAGCTGCTTAGAAAGCTTTTTGTATCAGAGCAAAAGTACAGAGTTTTGCTAGGTAAATTGCGGATCCCCTTTTCGTAGGGTTTTCATGAGTATATGTACTAAAATCAGTCGGCTAAGTTCTTGCCTAAAGAGATAAGGAAGATTTCCTAATTTCTAGGGATTTCCTTTTAGCAAAGTCTGCCACCACCATGGACCTCCATTCATGGGCTTTAACCTTGTCATCTCTTTTGTGGGCTTAAACTTGTGGGCTTGTCGCCTCGGCCCAAATCTTTTATTGTTGAACCATGGCTCGGGCGACACCATGGCTCATGGCTCGGGTGACACCATGGTTCACGGCTCGGATGTCGACGGTTGTCTTTGAACCCGACCCGTCTTGCCTTCAATTGAGATCACAGTACCCAAACCAATTGCCCATGGTTCGGGGGTTCTCGCGCAACCTTCCCCTACTACGGTTAGGGGAAACCCGATCCAACTCTTCTCTTCACGGTTCGGGGAAACCCGATCCAACTCTTCTCTTCACGGTTCGGGGAAATCCGATCCAACTCCTTGACTTAGGGGAAACCCGATCCAACTCTTCTCTTCACGGTTCGGGGAAACCCGATCCAACTCCTTCACTTAGGGGAAACCCGATCCAACTCTTCTCTTCACGGTTCGGGAAAACCCGATCCAACTCTTCTCTTCACGGTTCGGGGAAACCCGATCCAACTCCTTCACTTAGGGGAAACCCGATCCAACTCTTCTCTTCACGGTTCGGGGAAAACCAATCGAACTCTTCTCTTCATGGTTCAGGGAAACCCGATCCAACTCCTTCTCTTCACGGTTCGGGGTACAGCTACTAGCATTTCTCCATACTTAGTCGTTTTTAACTGTTGATTCTCAAGAGGTGGAATCTGACCCCAACAGTTAGACCCCATCTTGGCAGTATCAGTAATGTTAATGCCGAGCTGTAAGTGGTCGAGTGAGATCAACGATTCTTGTGGTTGCCCCGAACTGTCTTTCGATGATGATCCCGAACCGCGATCTGTGGATAGCCCCGAACCATCTCGTTGCAGTATTGCCGTGTTTATAGTACTGCTGATTCAGTTCGGGTACGCCTTCGTAAACTCAGTTCGGGGTTTTGCTGTCCTTATACCTTTATCGGGGAGTGCAAGCATTTTTGCTGGTTCCCGAGGCGAATGACGTCACCATTTCTCCACTACTCCATTTCTCCGAAAATTTCTTCCCATCAGGTAACCTCTCTCTTCTTTCTCTCTCTAATTTTTGCTTAAGTTTTTTTTTTTAAGTAGAACCTCCGTTGTTCTTCTTTCGCCGCCGATCCATTCGAATTTCCCGATCCATCTTCAACTGGCTCCGCCGCTGTCTTCGAGTTTTTCGGTAGTTTGCTTTGAAGATTTGGATTGACTCATTCTTCTTAAAGGATCTTCAACTTGTTCTTCGATTTCTTAAAGGCTTTGATCTGTTTTGATGTGCTGAGAACCCCGATCCGTCTTCTGAAATTAGAAACTCTAGATTCTACTCCGCGAGCTGTTAGGGGTCCAGGTCTGTTTTCATCTTCCAAAGTCCCCGATCCGTTTTTCAGTTTAAAAAGGATGTCTCAGTCGTCTGCGTTCCTCGATCCGTGTACTCGCTTGTTTGGCGTTTCAGGACAGTCTTCGCTTCCCGAACCATCTTTCTCTTCCTATCCGTTTCCTGTCCAAAACTGCAGCCGGGAGGATTCTTCTGGTGCACACATTTCGGAGGATCTGGATGACCCAAGTGGTTCGGGGATTGGACCCTCTCTTCTTGGTAGGAAAATGGTGCTTTCCGAATCCTCGAGAGCAGGCAGCAATTCCAAGAATTCTCCCAAGTTTGAGATACCTCAGCTTCATGATTCTCCTTTCGATGAGGCCGCGAACCCCTTTACTGATGTAGTGGATCCCGATCCGCCAAAAATTGAACCAGAAGACTGGTTTTTTGACCCAACCGTGGCTAGGCATGAATTGAAGCGTTTGATGGGTTCTAACAGTCAGGCTCCAAAGAGAAAGAAGAAAAAGCGACCCGATCCACCTGGTTCAACCCTCTCAACCATGGATTCACTGACGGCCCTTAGGCATAGATTCGGTATTTCGTAAGAAATTGAGCTTGTTCTTCCTTCACCATCAGACCGAGCCAATCATCCTCCCCCTCATCATTTTACTCTCTACGAAGGCTTCTTCTACCACTGCCTGTTGTGGTTCCCGATCCCTAAAGTTATCCTACAATTTCTTTGGAAGTATAACTTGGCCATTTCTCAAATCAACGCTCGGGGAATCAGGCACATGGTTGGCATTCTGACTAGGAGCTACGAATGCAATGTTGAAGTTAGCATCGAACACCTGATGCACTTGCTCGAATTTAGACACCGTAATAAGAGAGAACTGAAGTATTACGTGTCGGGCAATGCCAGGAGGAACATAATAAGGGGTTTCCCGTCCAAGGACGATAATTGGGAAGAGTTTTTCTTTTTTGTTCCTATCACCGAAGCATCGGTGGGTTCGTCGTGCCTTCGATCTGTCAAGTCTGGCTGGGGGGAAATTGGTAGCCGATCTGTCGCTCGACTTGGGCCACGGCTCGGGTTTCTAATTAATTAACACATTTTTTTTCTTTTTAGGTTTTTCTAACCTTGTATAAATGTTTGTCTTGCAGTGCGCCATCTTCGTCTTTCATTGCCCCCCAATCTGTCAAAGGTTCACGAAGCACTTTCGGCTCGCAAGTGTAACTGGTCAAGAGATTTCAATCTTCGACGAGTGGAGAGAGCCCGAGCCCTTTCTGAAGGACAATCAGTTGAGCAGTCATCTTCCTCTCATTCCTCAAGGGATACTATGGGAAGACCAACTTTCAGGGATCGGGCGGCAGCGAAAGCCAAAGCGGAGGCGGAGGCTAAAGAGAGAGCACAACATGCGAAGGCGTTGAATCAATCTCGTCTCCCAAGTTCCCAGCTTGTCGATGCCATCGTCCCCGAGCCAACCCTTGCTAAAAATCTTCCCGAACCGACTCCTTCCCCTTTGGCTCACGGAGGGGTCATCTTGGGGCTTCGGCCAGCCGATTCCGAAATCTTGCCTCACAAGGACAAAGGCAAAGGGAAGGCCAAGGAGAAGAAGGCCCCGAGCAGAAAAAGACAGTCATCTGCGGATGACAAGGACGAGAAAGCGTCGAAGCGACTTCGACGCACGGAAGCAAACCGAGCTGTCCCCGAAGTAATTCCTCTCTCTACCATTCCCCTAAATGCCGAGGGGGCTTACAACGATGGTGCTGCATCTACGGCTATCTTCTCCAAGATCACCTGTCCAGGTGATCGTTTTCCACGATCTGATACCCTACTCAAGGATAAGGCCTACAACGAGATGTCTCTTCGGGGCGTCAAGGTATGCATAACGTTATTTATTTTGATTCAAACAATCTTTGGCTTGTGTAATAACAGTATTCTGGTTGTTCTTGTAGTTTATCTCCCATCTTAACAGGATGGTCATTGGATATGAATCCGACGCCCGTAAGGATCGGGAGAGAATTGAAGATGCTAGGCGGAAAACCATTGAGCTGGATGGGAAGCTCAAAGAAGCTGAGGCAAGCCACGCCGCTGAGAGAGAGAGAGCTGCTAAGAAGATCAAGGATCTTGAGGCTATCGCAGAAGGGCGTCAGAAGCACATTAAGGAATCCGACGAGCGGATTATGCGGCTGGAATCTGGTAAGGTGCGACGCGATGCTCATATAGCCAGCCTGACGAGGCAGTTAGAAGCAGCGATTGAGCTTCATGAGAGCAAGGTTGAGCAAGCTGTTATAGAGGCCAAGTGTGAGATGCTGCTGATGTTTGAAGGCAAAATTTCCCGAGCCGAGAAACTCCTTGGCCAGATTGAAGGTGAGCCGAAAGAAAACATGCTCAACCTTGCACAGATTAAAGGTAATCTTCAATTTATCTCGCTGCTTCAGAGTGATGAGCCACCTTCTTTCGATGCCGAGGCAACGAGGTTAGCCGAACAGAGAGAGGGTTTACAAGGAGCTCATGAAACGTTTGCTCAGCTTGTGGCTGAGATGATAGGGGTGCTAAGGCTATCTCATGTCCGTTCTGATATTGTGAAGGAGTTCAACATTGGTGAGCCTATGGAGACTGCCGCTGCAGGTGTCGGGATCCAGGATTTTTCTGGCTCTAACAAAGGAACGCCAGGCTTAGCTGAGCTTAGTTCAAAGGAGACCGTTGAGGAAACAGTTCCCGAACCAACTCCTGAAAAAGCCAACGAGGCCGACATAGAGGAAACCGTCATAGAGTTCGCTGAGACGTTGGAGGAAGGCAAAGCGCCTGAAGCCGATGTAGCCGAGCAGCCGGCAGAGACAGCGCAAAGGGTGATCACGACCCCTGATATAACAGAGGATTATGATCCTCTTGTCTTTTTCTAGTTTAAAACTCTCCCTTTTTTGTTTTATGCCTGGACGGCTTTATCCGAGTTGTCTAAGAACTTAATGTCACCCGGTTTATGAGAGAATACCTTACGTTCTAATAAACATGTTTGTGAATAGATATCTAAATGCTTTGCTTGATAAAGTGTCGTCGTTTTAGATGAATGGTTCTAAGTATGAATTTGCATAGTAGTTATGTTTGAGATGAACAATTCGGCTTACAGATATGTCACTGGACACTCTCCTGCTCCGAAATTTATCATAAGTTTGCATAGTTTAGTTCTTGAACATTTCGGTTTACGGATATATTACCATGAATGTATACGCTCCGACAATGAACATATGCTTGTAAAGTGTAGGATGAACATTTCGGTTTACGGATACGTTACCATAAACATATCCGCTCCGAAAATGAACAAAGTATTCGTATAGCGCGCTTTTAATCCTGAGGCGGATGTGATAGTGTAGATCCGAGATGGATGCAAAATTTCATTACTGTGGCCAGCAGTAATGGAGATGTGGTGTAATGCCCATTGTAGCTTTGATTTGTATGAGCATGTCTGTTTTTGTTAAGACTTAATGATTCTTGAAAGATATTTAAGTAAAGCTTTGCTTTGATAGATCGTAGAGTCGATTACAAAGATGGGAGTATACGAGTATACGTATACGTACCCACTCCCTTCCTTTTGAAAGGAGGGGGGCAACTGAACCCGTCTGAAGATGAGCTGCCTACGTACCCTTTTGCAGGGATCAAGTCGCCCCGTAGTTCATTTAAAGTAGCTTAGTGATAGTACTTTTTGAGATGCATTGCGTTCCATGATCTCGGTACTGGAACGTCTGTCAGGTCAGCAAGTTTGTAAACTCCAGGTTTGACTACTTCCGTGATTCTGTAAGGTCCTTCCCAATGTGCTCCCATCCGGCATTCGTCTCTACTGTGTATTGGAAGACCTTCCGTAAAACTAAATCGCCTTTGTAGAATCGTTGTTCTCGAACATTGGAGTTGTAATACTTTGCTACCGCGTTCTGATAGTTCTGGATCCTGATCAAGGCTTGGTCCCTTCTTTCGTTGATCAAGTCCAATTCGTCAAGCATCAAAAGGTGATTGAGCCCTTCTTGTTCTGGTAGTAGTCTGCGGCGAATTCCTGGGAAATGTATCTCTGGTGGGATGACACATTCTGTTCCGTATACGAGGGCGAATGGGGTTTCCCCCGTTGCTTGTCTTGGGGTGGTACGGTGGGACCAAAGTACTCCCTCCAGTTCTTCAGCCCAACGCCCCTTTTTCTCATCAAGGCGCTTCTTCAGACCATCGAGGATCGTTTTATTGATTGCTTCGACCTGTCCGTTCCCTTGTGGATATCTTGGAGTAGACTTGCTGAGTCTAATTTTCCATTTCTTGCAGAAACCTTCAAAACTATTTGAGATGAACTATGAGCCGTTATCTGTCACGATCTCGTTCGGTACTCCATGACGGCAGATGATGTTCTTCCAAACGAAGGCTTCCACTTGTGCATCTTTAATGTTGGCATATGAGTCGGCCTCAACCCATTTCGAGAAATAATCTGTTAAAACCAGTAGAAAATGCTTTTGTTTTGAAGGGTGCAACGGCCCGACGATGTCCATAGACCATCGCATGAATGGATATGGTGATGAGATGGACGAGAGCATTTCTGTTGGTTGTTGAATCATCAGAGTGTGACGTTGACATTTCTCGCATTTGGCCGAAAACTCCTTGCAATCGTTGATCATTGTTGGCCAATAATAACCGTGACATTTGATATTGATGGCTAGTGCTCTTCCTCCAGAGTGATTGCCACACGAACCGTTGTGAATTTCCGCCATAATCTTCCTGGCATCCTTTCCTTCCACGCAGTTTAGCAACGGTCCTGAAAATCTCCACTTGAAGACATTCCCATCGAGTAACACGTAACGTGCTGCCTGGGCTCGAAGCTTGCGTGCGGCCCATTTTTCGTTTGGTAGGACGCCGTCGTATATGTATCCTCTGATTGCGCCGAGCCATTCCTTGTCGCAGCCATATTCTCCATCGTTGTTGACTTCTTCGTTGGGTTCGACGACGGGGTCGCTGCTGCTTTTCATGTTTGCTAGAACATCTTCTTCCATTGGGGCAATATCTGGCTCTGCGGGTGGTTGGTTAGTCAGTTCTTCCTGCATTTCACCCACTGCTTCTTGCCCGGTTGTGACTTCTGTCGCTTGCCTAGCCGCTTGTGAATGAGTTATGGTGTTCACCGCGTCGGAAGGGTTGATGCTTGGGTGTCGGATAAATTCCACTGGGATTATCCTCTTTAAATCCGGATCGGAGGTCGATGCAAGAGCTGCAAGTGCGTCGGCTGAGGTGTTCTCCCCTCGTGGGATGCGTGTTAGGATGAATAGTTTGAATTGTGCTGCCAATTCTTTGATGATCTTCAAGTAAGCTTCCATCCGATCATCCTTTGCTGCATAGTCACCGCTGAACTGATTTGCGACTAGTTGGGAATCGCAAAATGCATGGAGTTGCTCGATCTTTAGGCCATTAGCAAGTTTCATCCCGGCAATCAAGGCTTCGTACTCTGCTTCATTGTTGGATGCGTGGAAGCCAAGGCGGAATGATTGTTCCAGTAGTTCGCCAGTTGGAGAAGTTAGCCGTATCCCTACTCCCGAGCCATTTTTGGAGGATGAGCCATCGACGTGGAGTTTCCACAGCTGACTCTGCATCTCGCCGGCAATGCCTTCGTCAGGTAGTTCGATAAGAAAATCTGCTAGAACTTGCGATTTAGCGCACGTGCGTCCGCGATACTCAATGTCGTATTCGCTTAGTTCGATTGCCCAATTTGCTAGCCTTCCTGACTGACTTGGGCTGTGCAGAACAGACCTTATCGGAAAGGTGCTCAGGACGACAATTGAGTGAGACTGAAAGTATAGCCTTAGCTTTCTTACCGACATAACTATGGATAGCGCCAATTTCTCCTTCTGCGAGTACCTCGTCTCTGCGTCTGTAAGGGTTTTGCTTACGTAAAATATCGGCTTATGTTCTCCGCGCTCGTTTCGAATCAACACGCCGCTTACTGCTGTGGCAGAAACTGCGGTGTACAGAAAAAGTGGTTCTCCTGCTTTTGGTTTTGTGAGAACTAGGGGGGTGGCTAGATAGTTCTTGAGTTGCTGAAAAGCTTCCTCGCATTTGTCTGTCCACTCGAACTTCTTGTTCCCACGCAAAGTATAGTAGAACGGTAAGCATTTGTCAGTGGATCGTGAGATGAATCGGCTAAGCGCAGCTACCCTCCCGGTAAGACGTTGGACTTCCCTTTTTGTCTTTGGTGAAGTCATATTGATGAGTGCGTCGATCTGCTTAGGGTTTGCCTCAATGCCGCGGTGAGTTACAAGATAACCAAGGAACTCTAGTGACTGCGAATCTGCACTTGGTCGGATTTAACTTCATGTTGTGAAAGTTCAGCTGCGAGAAACATTCCTTGAGATTAGTGACGTGATCCTGTTCCTTAAACATTGATGACGATCATCCAGAACGATGCATTGAGATAGGGGCCGAGCTGAAAGAACCGATAAGGGGAGAGCTGATTTCTTCCCTTAAAAAGAACGTAAACACCTTCGCATGGGAAGCAGAAGACATGCCCGACATCAGCATCAATGTGACATGCCACGAGCTAAACATGGACCCAACCTTTAAACCAATCAAACAGAAAAGGAGAAAACTCGGACCAGAGAGAGCACAAGCAGTGAATGACGAGGTGAAAAGGTTACTACGCGCGAGACCAATAATCGGAGCAAAATACCCTAACTAGCTCGCTAACCCAGTAGTGGTCAAGAAGATGAATGAGAAGTGACGTGTATGCGTGGACTTCACCGACCTGAACAAAGCATGCCTAAAAGACAGCTTTCCACTACCACATATTGATCGATTGGTGGAAGCAACAGCAGGCACTAAACTCCTGTCGTTTATGGATGCTTTCTCCAGATACAACCAAATCCTAATGAACCCAGACGATCAAGAGAAGACGGTGTTCATCACAGACCGCGGGATATATTGCTACAAAGTGATGCCATTCGGTCTCAAAAATGCCGGAGCAACTTACCAGCGATTAGTGAACTGAATGTTCGCTGGCCAACTGGGGAAGACGATGGAAGTATACATAGATGACATGCTGGTGAAATCTTTAGAGGAGAAGGATCACGTAGCTCACCTAGAAGAATGTTTCAAGAAACTGAATATGCATAACATGAAGCTGAACCCGACCAAGTGCAGATTTGCGGTCACGTCCGGAGAGTTCCTTGGATATCTGGTCACCCACCGTGGAATTGAAGCTAACCCGAAGCATATTGATGCGCTCATACAGATGGTGTCGTCGAAAACAAAGCGGGAAGTCCAGAGGCTAACAAGACGGGTCGCCGCGATGAATCGCTTCATCTCTCGGTCAACTGATAAGTGTTTGCCTTTCTACGATACATTGCGTGGGAACAAGAAATTCGAATGGACAGCGAAATACGAGCAGGCGTTTCAACAACTGAAAGAATACCTAGCTAGCCCTCCAATACTTACGAAACCAGTGGAAGGCGAACCATTATTCCTTTACACAGCCGTTTTGGCAACATCGGTAAGTGGAGTACTCATCAGGGAAGAATGCAGCGAGCAGAAGCCTGTTTTCTATGTCAGCCAAACCGTTATTCCTTTACACAGCCGTTTTGGCAACATCAGTAAGTGCAGTTCCCAATAAAGTTATAATCATGACAAGAGATACTTCAAGCCAACATTACCACCGAGCCAAAGGCAAGCTAAACTTATTGAGATGGTTCGGCAGCATGACAAAGGTGTCGGTTCGCCAAAATGACAACTTGATTTTATATCACGAGCTAAAGTAGCTTGGCAGCGTAACTAACAAGATGAATCAGCAAGCACGTCAAGGAGTTGGCTCGGCGACATGATACTCCAGTGTTGTCTTAGAAATAACTATCAGTTTGGCTCGGCATGTATCAATGCCCGGATGACAACTTCACTGCAGATTTGGCTCGGTAACCCGAAGATGGTTGATCTCAATCTCGACTCTTCACCTCGTCACTATTATCAATAATACTGCCGAGCTGGGGGGCTAACTGTTGGGGTCAGTTTTCACCTAATCAAGATCAACTGCTAAAAATACTAAGTATGGAGAAAAAGCCTAGGCGACGAGCCAAGTATCTGAGGACGAGCCAAACATTAGAAGACGAGCCAAACTTGGCTCGACAACAAGGAAGAAGAGAAGACAAGCCAAACTTGGCTCGGAAACAGGGGAAAGGAGTGACGAGCCAAACTTGGCTCGGCAACAAGGAAGAAGAGAAGACGAGCCAAACTTGGCTCGGAAACAGGGGAAAGGAGTGACGAGCCAAACTTGGCTCGGCAACAAGGAAGAAGAGAAGACGAGCCAAACTTGGCTCGGCAACAGGGGAAGGAGTGACGAGCCAAACTTGGCTCGGCAACAAGGAAGAAGAAAAGACGAGCCAAACTTGGCTCGGCAACAGGGGAAGGAGAAGACGAGCCAAACTTGGCTCGGCGACAAGGCAAGAAATGAGTGACGAGCCAACACTTGGCTCGGCAGCAAGAAGAAGCGATGACGAGCCAACACTTGGCTCGGCAGCAAGAAGAAGCGATGACGAGCCAACATGTTGGCTAACCAACTTACGGTGATGAGCCAATATATTGGCAAACCATCAAACGGTAACGAGCCAACATGTTGGCAAACCAACTCCCTGGTTCGGCAATGGGAGAAGCAGGCGAGACAAGCGACGAGCCAGCTCACCGATGACCCAGTAAAGCAACCAGCCCAATATCTTGTTGGGCCGAAGCAACGAGCCATAAGAGATTGGTGGGCTAAGATAACGAGCTAAAGTAAGAAGCCCACATCCGAGCCAGAGAAAGGAAGTTTTCCTTATTCCTTTAGGAAAAAGGCCTAGCCGACTTGTTCGTGTATAAATAAGACATGTACCCCTTTTGAAAAAAGGATCCAAAAATTGACCTAGCTAAACACTTGTTATTCTCTGCAACAGCTTTCAAAACGGCTGAGATAATAAAAAACCATCTTTGGATCTCTATTCTTTGTTTCTTTTCATAGAAGTTTGTCGAATCCCCAAATTTCCCTTACCAAATTTAGTTGTGCGTGTTTCGACTCCCACAGTCAGGTTTAACTTCATGTTGTGAATGTTCAGCTGTGAGAAGCATTCCTCAAGATGAGTAACGTGATCCTGCTCTCTTAGTGATTTGACCAGCATATCGTCTATGTACACCTCCATTGTTTTTCCGAGTTGATTCGCGAACATTTTGTTTACCAGTCGCTGGTACATTGCTCCGGCATTTTTCAGGCCGAATGGCATCACCTTGTAGCAGTATATTCCACGATCCATTATGAAGGCGGTCTTCTCACGATCGTTGGGGTTCATCAAGATCTGATTGTAACCTGAGAAGGCATCCATGAAAGATAGGAGTGTGTTCCCTGCCGTTGCTTCGACTAGGCGATCGATGTGCGGAAGGGGTAAGCTGTCTTTTGGGCAAGCTTTATTTAGATTGGTGAAATCCACGTATACGTGCCATTTGCCATTCTTCTTCCTGACCACTATTGGGTTAGCTAGCCAATCCGGGTATCTCACCTCAGTTATTGAACCGACACGCAGGAGTCTTTCCACCTCGTCATTCACTGATTTAGCTCTGTCTGGCCCAAGCTTTCTCCTTTTCTTCTTCACCGGTTTGAACGTTGGGTCAACGTTTAGTTCCTAGCTCGTTATGCTGATATCGATGCCAGGCATGTCTTCTGCTTCCAATGCGAAAGTGTTGATATTTTTCTTCAAGAATGCAATGAGTTCTTCTCTGCTCTTTTCATTTAACATTGCTCCAATTTCTACGCATCGCTCTAGATGTTTATTGTCGATGAAAACTGATATGACAGGGTCGCAAGTTGGTTGAGACACTTCTTCTTCGCGATCCTCCGCGATCTGTAACTGCTATAACAGTTTGGAAAGCTCTTTCACCGGTTCTCTGTCGCTCTTTATCTTCTTGCGCTTTGAACTTGCCGCGGATCGGTCACCGGGTTTCTGAGCTTGTGTGCAGCGAGGAAGCAGACACGAGACTCTTTTTGGTTTCCTCGAATATTTTTCACTCCGTTTGGTGTAGGGAACTTGAGGCAGAGATGGTAGGTTGAAACGGCGGCGCGCTTGGAATTCAACCAGGGGGTCCCCATGATGACGTTGTAGATCGCCGGGTGGTCAGCTATGGAGAATTCGACGATTTTTTTCACCTCGCCAGCTTGGACAGGTAGTTTGATTGTCCCAGTAGTCATGGTGGTTTCTCCAGAGAATCCAGTCAATGGTTTGGGGGGTAGATACCACTTCGGACAGGTCCACATTCATTCTTCTGAGAGTTTCGAGGAAGATTACGTCCATAGTGCTCCTGGTGTCTACCAATACGCGTGCTACGTCGCAGTCGTTGATAATTAACTCGATTACGAGAAGGTCATCATGGGGTCTGTCGATTCTGATCGTCTTCCTTTCCTCGAATGATATCACGTCGTTTGGAAACTTTGATGGTTTAGACCAGTTGATGCTGACGTCTGCATTCGCTTTAATTGATGATACGGTATCTGAGCAATAGTGAGATCCTCCCATTATCATGCTTATCCTTCTTCTGGATCCGAAGGGCGGCGTTTCGTCATCCCTTCTATCACGCTTGGTGTGATCTTCTTTTGTCGGGTCGGGTCTATGTGCGTTCACATCCATCTCGAAATCCTTAAGACTTATGATCCCTCCAAGCTCACCGGCTGCTAATTTTTTAGCAAGCTTCAAGCCTAGGATTCGGCAGTTTGCAGTGGAATGCCCATAGATGTGGTGGTGTTCGCACTAAGCCGTTTCGTCATAGGAACTGTCGCTTTTGGTCCATGTTGTCCATGAAATTCTTCCACGGCCTCGGCCTCTTCCTCGACCGAATCCAGGGGCGTCAATTTGATAGTTATGAGCTCCTCGAAAGCCTCCTTCGTGTTGCACATAGCCGAAACTTTGGTTATTCCTCTTAGCGTTAGAGGGGGTTGAAACTTGGGGAGAGTAATTTGTTTTCTTTGTTTTCCCATACTTCTCGCTTAGGATCTTCATTACTTCTTCTTCGGTGATGAAATCTGCAGCTCGATGCATTGCATCATGTATCGTCGTGGGGGCGTTCAGCGCGATTTCTTTACGAAAATCTGAGTTGAACCAGAGTGCTCGCTTCAGGGCTAGTAGGGCTGCTTTGTCGCTCAATCCTTCCACTTTGGACATAACAGCGTTGAATCTTCCAATGAAACTCCGGAGTGTTTCGTTCTGCCCTTGAACTAGGGTCCACAGATCGGCGTCAGACGTTCCGGGATTCATGAATATGGAATAATGCTTCAAGAATGCCACAGACAGTTGGTTGTAGCTGTTGATGGAGTTCCGCTCGAGCCTGGAAAACCACTAGAGCGCCGGTCCTTTGAGATGCTCCACGAAGAGAAGGCACTGTCCGGCGTCTCTTTCATTTTCTTTGAAATTAGAGCATCCCATGGCTATAGCAAAAGCCGTTAGATGCTCTTTTGGATCGGTTTTCCCTTCGTAGATCGGGACTTTCATCTTTCCAGGGTCGGGAATTCTTGTGCCAGTAATCCGTGCTATGAACGGGTGCTCTGTGCTAGTTGCTTTGTGCATCATGAATCGGACGACTTTTATATCGGCAGCAGCTCGATCCATATCTGCTCGCATTATAGCCATCTCTTCTTTCTGGGCTCGGACTCTTGCTCTGCGCTCTTCGTTGACCCGTGCTTGCTCGGCCCATGGTATGTTCTCCTCCTCCTCGGTTAGCTCTTGATCTCCTTCCACGATGGCCTCACAGCTTTCAGTTGCTAGGGGTTCGGGATCATCACAGCTCTCTATGTTACGTTCCACTCGGTTCTCCTCCTCCAGATTGATGATTGGGGCCGGCTCCTCCTCCGTTGGTGTGCCGCCGACTCTTTGCATTCCGAAAGCTAGGTCTGCTGAGTTTGTATAGAGTCATGGTAATCTACCGCGGGTTCTTCGTGGGTTGAGCAGGGTTGTGCAATCCAGGGCCGTCGGGTTGAGGCGCCTTTCGATCCATCTCGCTGGGTCAAGACCTGATCCCACACCATGGGTTTGACTCGCCGTTGCCAAGGCTTTCAGCTCGCCCGTCATTGCGTTGTTGAGTTTGTCTTGCTCCTCCACCTTCT
This sequence comes from Pseudoturritis turrita, assembly GCA_900406555.1. Classification (NCBI taxonomy): domain Eukaryota; kingdom Viridiplantae; phylum Streptophyta; class Magnoliopsida; order Brassicales; family Brassicaceae; genus Pseudoturritis; species Pseudoturritis turrita. The sequence goes on from OVBL01000711.1 coordinate 191,989, forward strand.
TGAGCAGTGTCTCCAGCATGATCTTCATCTCCGCGAGTGTTGTTGAAGTCTCCCCAGTGTTCGCGGATTGATTTGTCTGATCCTCCATGCCAATGTTCCTCCCATCGGTAGCGTCTTGCTCTCCGTCATTGGTCATCGTTCTTCGGATCGGTTTTTGGGTGGCTCTCTTGAGTAAGAAAATGTCGGCCCCCTCCTTCTAGCGCCAAATTGTGGGAGCGTAAATCCACACCAATTGAATTTGTCGAAGGTTTGTTAAGGGTTATGAAATTTCTGAGCAAAAACCAATAAAAACACAAACAGAGATCCAGAGATGGTATTTTATTAAGCTGCTTCGACAGCTTTTCGTATCCGAGCAAAAGTATCCCGTTCTGCTAGGTTAAATTGCGAATTCCTTTTTCAAGAGATGTAAATATCCATTTATACCAGTTTTAGTCGGCTAAGTTAATGTCTAAAGAGATAAGGAAGATTTCTTAATTCTTCGGGATTTCATTTTAGCAAAGTCGGTTACCACCATGGACTTTGATTCATGGACTTTAACCTTCTCATCTCTTTTGTGGGCTTGAATCCGTGGGCTCGTCGCCTCGGCCCAATCTCCTATCATCGATCCTCGGCTCGGATGACACCATGGTTCACGGCTCGGGTGACACCATGGTTAACGGCTTGGGTGACACCATGGTTTACAGCTCGGATGACACCATGGTTCACAGCTCGGGTGACACCATGGTTCACGGCTCGGATGACACCATGGTTCACGGCTCGGGTGACACCATGGTTCACGGCTCGGGTGTCACCATGGTTCACGGCTCGGGGTAGCTTTGTATCACGGTTCGGGTGTCGATGGTTGTCTTCGTCTCTGACCCCGATCCGTCTTGTTTCTGACCCCGATCCATCTTGTCTTCGATTGAGGTCACGGTACCCGAACCAATCATCCATGGTTCGGGGTTTGTCGCACAAACTTGTCCTTCCATGGTTAGTGGACACCCGAACCAACTTACCCTGTCGCAGTTAGGGGGCACCCGAACCCACTCCTTCTATCACGGTTAGGGGGCACCCGAATCAATTCCTTCTGTCACGGTTAGGGGGCACCCGATCCAACACCTTCTGTCCCGGTTAGGGGATACCCGATCCAACTCCTTCTCTCGCGGTTAGGGAGCACCCGATCCGACTCCTTCTATCACGGTTAGGGGGTACCCAATCCAACTCCTTCTGTCGCAGTTAGGGGGAACCCGATCCAACTCCTTCTGTCGCGGTTAGGGGGCACCCACTCCAACTCCTTTTGTCACGGTTAGGGGGCGTTTGATCCAACTCCTCCTTTTATGGTTAGGGGTACCCGAACCAACTCCTTTCATGGTTAGGGGTGCCGATCCAACTTACTCTGTCGCAGTTAGGGGTACCCGAACCACGGTTGGGATCCAATTGCTAATGTTATTTCATACTTAGCCATTTTTCAATCGTTGATTCTCAAGAGGTGGAAACTGACCCCAACAGTTAGCCCCCTAGCTCGGCAGTATCAGTGATGTTATTGCCGAGTTGTAAGTGGTCGAGTCTAAGATCAACGATTCTCGTGGTTGCCCCGAACTGTATTTTTGATGATGATCCCGTAGCGTGACTCGCAGATAATCCCGAACCATGTCTTTGGTAATGACCCCGAACCGTCATTTGCAGATGACCCCGAACTGTCGCTAAGTAGTATCGCCGTACTTGTAGTATTATCAGTTTGGAGGGATCCAGTTTGGGTTTGCTATGTCACACAAACTTGGCTCGGGGTTTTTCATTATTTTTATACGCCATCACCTTTATCGGGGAGAGCAAGCATTTTTGCTGATTCCCAAGGCGAATGACGTCATCATTTGCCTATATATCTTTCGATACTTCTTATTTCCTCACTACTTCATTTCTCCGAAAATCTCTTCTTTCTCTCTCTATTTTTGGCTTAAGTTATTTTTAAGTAGAAACTCCGTTGTTCTTCCTTCGCCACCGATCCGTTTGAATTTCCCGATCCATCTTCAACTGGCTCCGCCGCTGTCTTTGAGTTTCCCGACAGTTTGTTTGAAGATTTGGATCCGACTCTCAATCTTCCTAAAGGATGTCAACTTGTTCTTCGATTTTCTAAAGGCTTTGATCTGTTTTGATAGGCTGCTGATAACCCCGATCCGTTCTCTGAATCTTAGAAAACCTAGATTTTCTTTCGCGAGCTGTTAGGGATCCTGATCTGTTATATCTTCCAAAGACCCCGATCCGTTTTCCAATTCAAAAGGATGTCCCAGTCATCTGTTTCTGCGTCCCCCGATCCGTATACCCTCTTGTTTGGCATTTCAGGGCAGTCTTCATTTCCCAAACCATCTCTCTCTTCTGATCCATTTTTCGCCCAAAGCTGTAGCCGGGAAGATACTTCTGGTTCACACATTTCAGAGGATCTGGATGATCCAAGTGGTTCGGGGGTAGGACCTTCTCTCCTTGGCAGAAAAATGGTGCTCTCTGAATCCTCGAGAGCTGGAAGCACTCCCGGTGATCCTTTGAAATTTGAAGTGCCTCAACTTCACGACTCTCCTTTTGACGAGGCGGTGGACCCCTTTACTGATGTAATGGATCCCGATCTGCCAAAAGTTGAGCCAGAAGATTGGTTCTTTGATCCAGCCGTGGCTAAGCAGGAATTGAAGCGATTTGATGGGCCCTAACCGTAAAACTCCAAGGAAGAAGAAAACCAAGAGGCGACTCGATCCACCCGGTTCAACCCTCTCAACCTTGGATTCATTGACGGCTCTTAGGCATAGGTTTGGTATTTCGGAAGAAGTCGATCTCGTTCTTCCCTCTCCACCAGACCAAGCCAGCAATCCTCCCCTTCATCATTTTACTCTTTACGAAAGCTTCTTCTATCGTTGTCTGTTGTGGTTTCCGATCCCTGAAGTTATTCTACAGTTTCTTTGGAAGCATAACTTGGCTATCTCTCAAATCAACCCTCGCGGAATCAGGCATATGGTTGGCATTCTAACCAGGAGTTATGAATGCGATGTGGATGTTGGCGTCAAACACCTGATACACTAGATCAAATTCAGGCGTCGTAACAAGAGGGAGCTGAAGTACTATGTGTCGGGTAAAGCCAGGAGAAATATTATAAGGGGTTTCCCGACCAAAGATGACCATTGGGAAGACTATTTCTTTTTGTCCCTATTACTGAAGCGTCGGTGGGTCCCACCACTTACTCACGAAGCGCTTTCAGCTCGCAAGTGCAATTGGTTAAGAGACTTCAACCTTCGATGAGTGGAGAGAGCCCGAGCCCTTTCCGAAGGACAATCAGTTGAACAATCATCTCCTTCTCATTCTTCAAGAAATACCATGGGAAGACCCACTTTCAGAGATCGGGCTGCTGCGAAAGCTAGAGGGGAGGCAGAGGCTAAAGAGAGAGCAAAACAGGCAAAGGCGTTGAGTCAGTCTCGTCCCCCGAACCCCCCAGCTAGCCACTACTCTCATCCCCGAACCAACCTTAACTGATAATCTTCCCGAACCGATTCTTTCTTTCCTGACTCCACAAGGAGCCGTCCTAGGGCTTCGTCCTGCTGATTCTCAAATATTGCCGCACAAAGACAAGGGCAAAGGAAAACCCGAGGAAAGAAAAGGTCCGAGCAAGAAACGACAATCGTCAGCAGCTGACAAGGGCGATGAGTTGACTGAAGCGTCCAAACGACAACGGCGCGCTGATGCACCAAAGATGATTCCCGAGGGGATCCCTCTTTCCGCGGTTCCCCTTAATGCTGAAGGGGCTTATAACGATGCTTCTGCATCTGCGGCTATCTTTTCGAAGATAACTTGCCCAGGTGATCGTTTCCCTCCTGCCGACACCCTACTCAGAGATAAAACCTATAGTGAGGTGTCGCTCCGAGGTGTTAAGGTATACTTCCGTTTATTTTGCTTCTGCGACCCGAACTGTTTCAAACAGTTTTAATAACAGTTCTTTTGTTTTTCTTGCAGTTCATATCCCATCTTAACAGGATGGTGATTGGGTATGAGTCCGATGCTCGCAAGGATCGCGAAAGAGTTGAAGATGCCAGGCGCAAAACCATTGAGCTGGATGGGAAGATCAAAGAGGTTGAGGCAGACCACACCGCTGAGCGAGAGAGAGCAGCTAAGAAGATCAAGGATTTCGAGGCTGACGCAGAAAAGCACAGGAAAAATATCAAGGAGGCCAACGAACGGATCATGCTGCTGGAGTCCGGCAAAGCGAGATGGGACGCTCACATAGCCAGCTTAACGAGGCAGTTGGAAGCAGCGAACGAATTGCATGAAAGCAAGCTGGAGCAAGCCGTCCTGGAGGCCAAGCGTGAGATGCTATCGTTGTTTGAAGGAAAAATCTCCTGAGCTAGAAGGAGGGGGGCCGAAATTTTCTTACTCAAGAGAGCCACCCAAAAACTGATCCGAAGAACGATGACCAACGACGGATAGCAAGACGCTACCGATGGGAGGAACACAGGCATGGAGGATCAGACAAATCAATCCGCGAACGCTGGGGAGACTTCAACAACACTCGCGGAGATGAAGATCATGCTGGAGACACTGCTCAAGAAGGCGGAGGAGCAAGACAAATTCAACAATGCGATGCGGGCGACCTGAAAGCCTTGGCAACGGCGAGTCGAACCCATGGTGTGGGATCAGGTCTTGACCCAACGAGACGGATCGAAAGGCGCCTCAACCCGATGGCCTTGGATTTCACAACCCTGCTCAACCCACCAAGAACCTGCGGCAGATTACCAGGACTCTATACAAACTCAGCAGACCTAGCTTCCAGAACGCAAGGAGTCGGTGGCACACCAACGAAGGAGGAGCCGACCCCAATCATCAAACTGGAGAAGGAAAACTGAGTGGAACGTAACATAGAGAGCCATGATGATCCCGAACCCCTAGCAGCTGGCCAGACCCGAACTGAAAGATGCGAGGCCATCTTGGAAGGAGATCAAGAGCTAATTGAGGAGGAGGAGAACATACTATGGGCCGAGCAAGCACGGGTCAATGAAGGGCGCAGAGCAGGACTCCGAGCCCAGAAAGAAGAGATGGCTATCATGTGAGAAGATATGGATCGAGCTGCTGCCGATATAAAAGCCGTCCGATCCATGATGCAGAAAGCAACTAGCAAGGTGCCGGAAATAGATTGCATACTGGAGGAAGCACAGAACACCCCGTTCACAGCACAGATTACTGGCACAAGAATTCCCGACCCTGAAAGATGAAAGTCCCGATCTACGAAGGGAAAACCGATCCAAAAGACCATCTAACGGCTTTTACTATAGCGATGGGATGCTCTAATTTCAAAGAAAATGAAAGAGACGCCGGATAGTGCCTTATTTTCGTGGAGCATCTCAAAGGACCGGCGCTCCAGTGCTTTTCCAGGCTCGAGCGGAACTCCATCAACAGCTACAACCAACTTTCTGCAGCGTTGTTGAAGCATTATTCCATATTCATGGATCCCGGAATGTTTTACGCCGACCTGTGGACCCTAGCTCAAGGGCAGAACGAAACACTCCAGAGTTTCATCGGAAGATTCAAAGCTGTTTTGTCCAAAGTGGAAGGCTTGAGCGACAAAGCAGCCCTGAAGCGAGCACTCTGGTTCAACTCAGATTTTCGTAAAGAAATCAGGCTGAACGCCCCCACGACGATACAGGATGCGATGCATCGAGCTGCAGATTTCATCACCGAAGAAGAAGAAATGAAGATCCTAACCGAGAAGTATGGGAAAACAAAGACAACAAACCACTCTCCCCAAGTTTTAACCACCTCTAACGCTAAGAAGAATAACCAAAGTTTCGGCTATGTGCAACACGAGGGAGGCTTTCGAGGAGCTCATAACTATCAAATTGACGCCCCTGGATTCGGTCGAGGAAGAGGCCGAGGCCAAAAGCGACAGTTCCTATGACGAAACGGCTTACTGCGAACACCACCACATCTATGGGCATTCCACTGCAAACTGCCAAATAATAGGCTTGATGCTTGCTAAAAAATTAGCAGTCGGTGAGCTTGGAGGAAACATCAGCCTTAAGGATTTCGAGATGGATGTGAATGCACATAGATCCGACCCGATAAAAGAAGATCACACCAAGCGTGATAGAAGGGATGACGAAACGCCACCCTCCGGATTCAGAAGAAGGATAAGCATCATAATGGGAGGATCTTACTATTGCTCGGATACTGTATCATCAATCAAAGCATTCCAGCGAAGGCCAGATGTCAGCATCAACTGGTCTAAACCATCAAAGTTTCCAAACAACGTGATATCATTCAAGGAAAGGGAGATGATCGAAATCGACAGACCCCATGATGACCCTCTCGTAATCGAGTTAATTATCAACGACTGCGACGTAGCACGCGTATTGGTAGACACCGGGAGCACTGTGGACGTAATCTTCCTCGAGACTCTCAGAAGAATGAATGTGGACCTGTCCAAAGTGGTATCTACCCCCAAACCATTGACTGGATTCTCTGGAGAAACCACCATGACTACTGGGATAATCAAACTACCTGTCCAAGCTAGCGAGGTGACAAAAATGTCGAATTCTCCGTAGCTGATCACCCGGCGATCTACAACGTCATCATGGGGACCCCCTGGTTGAATTCTATGCGCCGCCAAAAAAAAAGGATCAAAGAAGTTCTGGATTGTTTTTGCATTCTAAAATTTCATATTCCAACATTTGTTTTGTTAAAAGCTTGTGTGCAATTTGTTCTTGAAAAACAAAAACAAAAAAACAAAAAAAAAATCTTTCTAGACTCACTTTGTATCTACAATCTCCTTATTTTGGTCTTTGATCTACTTTGGGGAACCATACTAAGTTGTATTGGTTAGTTCTATAAGAACTCTTTGAGGATCACTAGAGAGGAAAAAGGCAGACTGTGTGAGGACATTAGAGGGTAACAGCCAAACTGAGTGAAACACTTTTGAGTGAAACACTTGAGAGATTGTGAGGTCTTTTACTACTAACGTTTCTTTGCAGGTACAATCATGTCTAACCATGGAGAAAATAGTAACAACAACGATGATGAGAACCAACACCCAGCCATTCCAAATCTTCAAATTCAAGCCTTGTTGGGAGAGATGCGGCGGCTGATGAGGGTTGAGTTGGAAGCCGTTCATCAGAGGTTGGATCGTTTTCAAGAAGAGGCACAACAGAGGCAACCACGAAATTTGCCTATTAAGACAGAAGGAAATCAACCTAGACAAGCAAGGGTTGAAGAAGAAGTCAATTACTACAGCCATGATGATCATTCATCAATGGGGAGCCGTAGGAGACCACGACGTGCTAGAGAGGCAAGGGATCGAACTGATGACAACTTGGGAGGTATTAAGTTGAAGATTCCATCATTTCATGGGAAGAATGATCCTGATGCATATCTAGAATGGGAGAAAAAGATTGAGCTCGTTTTTGATTGCCAAAACTATGCTGAAGTGAAGAAGGTACGAGTCGCAACCACTGAATTTTGTGATTATGCTATTAATTGGTGGGATCAGTTGGTGACAAGTAGGAGGCGAAATGGTGAGTATCCCATTGAGACATGGGCTGAGATGAAGGCTATAATGAGGAGGCATTTTGTGTCCATCCATTATCACCGAGAGCTACACCAAAAGCTACGATGATTGAATCAAGGCAATCGAAGTGTGGAGGATTATTTTCGGGAGATGGAGATCCTCATGATGAGAGCAAATATTGAAGAAGATAGAGAAGCTACCATGGCGAGATTTCTTAATGGCTTGAATCGTGAAATTCATGACAGAGTGGAAATGCAACATTATGTGGAGTTAGAGGATATGTTGCATAAGGTTATCTTGATTGAGCAGCAGCTTAAGAGAAGGGGAAATTCACGTCAAACATTTGGTTTCAATTCATCCACAATGAAACCAAGTTTTTCCAAGGAGGAGAAGATAGCCCCTAAACCAAAATTCGAAGCAAAGCCATCCACTACTGGCCATGAAAACAAAGGTAAAACTGAATCTTCTAATGCACGTAACCGTGATGTGCAATGCTTTAAGTGCCATGGCAGGGGCCATTATGCTAATGAATGTCCCAACCGAAGAACAATGGTGCTTAGAGATGATGGTGAAATAGAAACTGAAGAAGAAGAAGAATCTGATTCTATGTCATCATTACAAGACGATGTTGAAGAACTTCCGGCCAAAGGTGAATTGTTGGTCGCAAGGAGGTCATTGAGTGTGCAAGCTAAAGAAGAAGGCAATGTGCAGCGTGAGAATCTGTTTCATTCTAGGTGTCTTATTCAAGACAAGCTGTGCAGCCTGATTATTGATGGAGGAAGCTGCACAAACGTGGCTAGCACTACTCTAGTGGAGAAATTGGGTTTCAAAACCAAGAAACATTCCAAGCCTTACAAACTACAGTGTTTGAATGATAGTGGTGAGTTGAAGGTAACAAGGCAAGTTCTGATTTCATTTTGCATTGGAAAGTATGAAGATGAAGTGCTATGTGATGTAGTACCAATGCAAGCAGGCCATATACTACTAGGAAGACCATGGCAATTTGATCGCAGAGTGAGTCATGACGGTTACACCAACAAACACTCATTTGGATTCAAAGGAAGGATTGTTACACTTGTTCCTATGACACCACAAGAAATTTACCAAGATCAGCTGCTACTCAAACAAAAGGAGGAGCAAAAATCATTGAGTGACCCAAACACTTACCACCAAAAAGAGAGTGAGAGCTTGAGAAAAACCCAGAAACAGACTTGTGAGAACAAACCCGTGAGGAAACACACAAATTTCTTTATGAGGTCTTGTGAGATAAAGAGAGCGATGTTTTCAAAACAACCAATGGTTGTACTTCTGTACAAGGAGGAACCTTTAAACTCTAACGATCTTGACCCAGTTTTGCCTAGTTGTGTTGTTTCATTGTTGCAGGATTATGATGATGTCTTTCCAGAAGATACACCTCATGGTTTACCACCAGTTCGTGGGATTGAGCATCAAATTGATTTTGTACCAGGAGCATCCATTCCTAACCGGCCTGCCTATAGAACGAATCCAGAGGAGACAAAGGAGCTTCAAAGGCAAGTTAGTCAACTGATGGAAAAGGGGTACATTCGAGAAAGCATGAGTCCATGTGTTGTTCCAGTTTTGCTAGTTCCTAAGAAGGATGGGACTTGGAAGATGTGTGTTGACTGTCGCGCCATCAACAACATCACGGTAAAGTATTGACACCCTATTCCTCGTTTAGATGATATGCTGGATGAGTTGCATGGTTCTTGTGTGTTTTCTAAGATTGATCTTAAGAGTGGTTATCACCAAATTCGAATGAAAGAAGGTGATGAGTGGAAAACTGCTTTTAAAACAAAACATGGTTTATATGAGTGGTTAGTAATACTTTTTGGATTAACTAACGCACCCAGCACTTTCATGAGATTAATGAATCATGTTCTGAGAACATTCATTGGAATATTTGTTGTTGTCTACTTTGATGACATTCTGATCTATAGCAAAAAATTAGAAGATCATTTTGAGCATTTGAAATCTGTTTTAGATGTTCTAAGAAAAGAAAAATTGTTTGCTAATCTGAAAAAGTGTACCTTTTGCACAGATAAACTTGTGTTTCTAGGTTTTGTTGTAAGTGCACAGGATATACAGGTTGACGAAGAGAAAGTGAGGGCTATTCGAGAGTGGCCTAGTCCAAAAACTGTTGGTGAAGTGCGAAGTTTCCATGGACTTGCTGGTTTCTATCGGAGGTTTGTAAGAGACTTTAGTACCATTGCTGCCCCACTCACTGAAGTAATCAAGAAGGATGTAGGATTCAAATGGGGAGAAGCTCAAGAAGAAGTGTTCCAACTGTTAAAAGAGAAATTGACTAACGCTCCTCTGTTGTCTTTGCCTAACTTTTTAAAGACTTTTGAGATTGAGTATGATGCTTCAGGTGTTGGAATTGGAGCTGTGTTGATGCAAGAGAAGAAGCCAATTGCATTCTTTAGTGAAAAGTTGAACGGAGCAACTTTGAACTATCCTACATATGACAAAGAGTTATACGCTCTTGTTCGAGCATTGCAAACATGGCAGCACTACTTGTGGCCTAAGGAGTTTGTGATTCACACTAATCATGAATCTTTAAAACACTTGAAGGGCCAACAAAAGTTGAACAAACGTCATGCACGTTGGATGGAATTCATTGAGACATTTCCTTATGTCATTCGATACAAGCAAGGTAAGGAAAATGTCGTGGCTGATGCATTATCAAGAAGGTATGCTTTACTTTCTACTCTTGATGCTAAGGTACTTGGTTTTGAACACATCAAAGAATTATATTCTTCTGATCTAGATTTTAAAAATGTGTATCAATCTTGTGAGAAGTTTGCACATGGGAAGTACTTCAGGCATAAAAACTTTTTGTTTCATGCTAATAAACTATGTGTGCCTAACTGTTCTTTGAGAGACCTCCTGGTTAGGGAATCACATGGAGGAGGACTAATGGGGCATTTTGGAGTTGCCAAAACGTTGAGTATTTTGCAGGAGCATTTCTATTGGCCACACATGAAGAGAGATGTGGAGAGAATCTGTGGCAGAGGTGTAACTTGCAAACAAGCCAAGTCCAGAGTACAACCGCTTGGTATGTATACTCCTTTGCCTATCCCTACTGATCCTTCGACTGATATCTCTATGGATTTCGTGTTAGGACTGCCTAGGACTAAGAAAGGAAGAGATTCTGTCTTTGTAGTTGTTGATAGATTCTCTAAGATGGCACACTTCATTCCATGTCATAAAACTGATGATGCTTTGCATGTTGCTGATTTGTTCTTTAGAGAAGTTGTTCGATTGCATGGCATGCCTAGAACCATTGTTTCAGATAGAGATGCTAAGTTCTTAAGCTACTTTTGGAAAACTTTGTGGGCTAAGTTAAGAACTAAGTTGTTGTTTTCAACTACTTGTCATCCTCAAACTGATGGTCAAACTGAAGTAGTGAATAGAACTTTATCCACTTTGTTGCGTGCTATCATTAAAAAGAACATCAAAACATGGGAAGATTGTTTGCCGCATGTTGAGTTTGCTTATAATCATGCTGTACATTCTGCTACTAAGTTTTCACCTTTTCAGATTGTTTATGGTTTTAATCCTTTGACCCCCTTGGATTTATCACCATTACCTTTAAATGAGCGTGTGAACTTAGATGGAAAAAGAAAAGCTGAATTTGTTAAGAAGATTCATGAGAAAGCACGGCACAACATTGAGAAAAGGACTGAACAATACCAAAAGCAAGCAAACAAAGGGCGACGACAAGTTATCTTTGAACCGGGTGACTGGGTTTGGGTTCATATTAGAAAGGAGCGTTTTCCAGCCAAGAGAAAATCCAAACTGATGCCAAGAGGAGATGGTCCATTTCAAGTCTTAGAGAAGATCAATGACAATGCCTACAAGCTAGACTTGCCCAGTGAGTACAATATAAGTTCTAGCTTCAATGTTTCTGACTTGACTCCTTTTGATGTAGGTGACCAGCTTGATTTGAGGTCAAATCTTTTTCAAGAGGAGGGGAATGATGAGGCCATCTTAAGCAGCAAGGTTGGAGAAGAAGATCCATTGCTTGTACCTGTTGGACCAATTACAAGAGCCAAAGTTAAAAAGATGAATGATGCACTTAATGGACTGATTTATGAAGTTCTGGACAAGGAGATCATTCAAAAATCCATTGGTGATGTAATCTATCAAGTCCAGCCTGTTTTGAGCCTAATACAAGTCCAAGAAGAGCCCAAAATAATCACCTTATTTTCTGGTCAAGAGAAGTGACGAAAATCACAAATAAAGAGTCATCAGCCTTATCTAGAAACACCATCTAGAAGCTCCATCTAGAAGCTCCATTACAAGTCAATAAAATCTGCAATTAGAAGTCAGAAAAATCTGCCATTAAAAGTCAATATAGGCAGCCTCAGAATTGGACTCTTAGTAAGCTTTGTTTAGATCTTTCTCTATATAAAGAGAACAAACATGTAAAGAAAAATCAGACAGCAAATACAGAAATATTCAGATCAAAAAATCAGCTTTCTAATCAGATTTCTTCTTTTGTGAGAGTGATTCTCATTTTGTTCCTTGTGAACTTTTCGATCCTTGGTGTGTAATATCCAAGTGATCAAACCGGCTTATCAAACAATTCCCATCATTGTTTGTGGCGCCATTCACTGACCAAAGATTGTAGAATCGTTCTAAGTGAGCATTGGGTCTTGGGTTTAATATACCCTTGGTTCGTGCTTCGCGAGTTCTTTATTCTAAGGTTTCCACCGCCTTGTTTTTTTGGAGCATTTTAAGTTGAGTATTGGGTCTAAGGTTTAATATACCTTAGGTTTGTACTTCGCGAGTCCACTAAAGTCGAGGATTATCCTTTCTACCATCTTAGAGAAAAGTTTCCTTGGGTATTCCGAATCACTAACCGTGGCAGGAAAAGTTTGTTCGAGAACCCCCGAACCATGGATGATTGGTTCGGATACCGTGACCTCAATCGAAGACAAGATGGATCGGGGTCAGAGACGAAGACAACCATCGACACCCAAACCATGATACAAAGCTACCCCGAGCCGTGAACCATGGTGTCACCCGAGCCGTGAACCATGGTGTCACCCGAGCCGTGAACCATGGTGTCACCCGAGCCGTGAACCATGGTGTCACCCGAGCCATGAACCATGGTGTCACCCGAGCCGTGAACCATGGTGTCACCCGAGCCTTGAACCATGGTGTCACCCGAGCCGTGAACCATAGTGTCATCCAAGCTGTGAACCATGGTGTCATCCGAGCCAAGGATCGATGATAGAAGATTGGGCTGAGGCGATAAGCCCAAGGATTCAAGCCCACAAAATAGATGAAAAGGTTAAAGTCCATGAATCAAAGTCCGTTGTGGTAACCGACTTTGCTAAAAGGAAATCTCCAGGAATTAGGAAATATTCCTTATCTCTTTAGACATTAACTTAGCCGACTAAAACTGGTATAAATGGACATGTACATCTCTTGAAAAAGGGATCCGCAATTTAACCTAGCAGAACGGGATACTTTTGCTCGGAAAAGCTTTCGCAGCAGCTTAATAAAATACCATCTCTGGATCTCTGTTTGTGTTTTTAGTGGTTTTTGCTCAGAAATTTCATCACCTTTAACAAACCTTCGATAAATTCAATTGGTGTGGATTTACGCTCCTACAGTGCATATTGACCCCAACAGGCACGATCATAGCCTCTTCGATGCCTTCCTCAGGAAACGGCTCGGGAATCTTCTTCGAGCTACCCCCACTTGATTCAGAAGATGTCGGATCCTCTGGCATCTTCTTCAAGTATGGCGCAGACAAACCCGGTGTTTCCTTGTTCGAACCAGAGAAGTCTTTAATGCCGAACTCACAGCGGCCATCTCCACAGGCTCGCCATCGTTAAGCTCTTTTAAGATGTCAGAGCGAATGGGGGACAATCTCAGTGTATCCCCTAGATCAACTATCAGCTTGGCAAAAGCCTCGTGGGCACCCTCGAGCTCCCCCTTTTGCTCGGCCAGATTTTTCGCCTCGGCATCAAGAGATGGTGGCTCTTCACTTTGAAGCAATCCAATAAACTGAAGAATGCCTTCGATCTGAGCAAGATCAAGTATGTTCTCTTTCGGCTCGCTGTTGGGGTAAAATTCCACCCAGCTGAGATCAATGGAAAATGACTAAGTACAGAAATACGATGAAACGGATAAAGCCTATGCCAACGAAGCTGCCGAAGACTATAAGGCCGGAGCTAAGCAGCTAAGGCCTAAGCCAACGAACTCACGGCCGAAGACAATGTGGCTGAAGTCAATTCTATACGAAGACAGTGTGGCCAAAGACAGTGTGGCCGAAGACAGTTTGGCCAAAGTCAATTCTATACGAAGCCAATTCTATACGAAGTCGTGGCCGAAGTCAATTCTATACAAAGTCGCGGCCGAAGTCAATTCTATACGAAGTCATGGCCGAAGCCAATTCCATACGAAGTCGTGGCTGAAGCCAATTCTATACGAAGTCATGGCTGAAGGCAATTCTATACGAAGTCGCGGCCGAAGTCAATTCTATACGAAGTCGTGGCCGAAGCCAATTCTATACGAAGTCATGGCCGAAGCCAATTTTATACGAAGTCGTGGCCGAAACCAATTCTATACGAAGTCATGGCCGAAGTCGATAAGGCCGATCCCAATCCTGGCATAGGCAATGGGCCGAGCAGAATACGCAAACTTGCGGGCCGAAGCAACAAGTCCATCTTCGGCTGATGTCAAGATGAAGGCCCATGAAGCCGAGCCGACTTAGCTAAACGGAAATACCGAAGGATTAGGAAGTTTTTCTTATCTCTTTGGAATTGGCCTGGCCGACTCAAACTAGTATATATATCTATGTACATTTCTTGAAAAGGGGATCCGCAATTTACTTAGCAAAACCCTAGACTTTTTGCTCTCAAACTCTTATACCCAAAAACTTTTCGAAACAGCTCAATAAAACCATATATGGATCTTCGCTTCGTGGTTTATACGCAGAAGTTTCAGTTCCCTTAAAAGTTACGTTACAAATCTAAATGTGTTGATTTCAACCCCACACTCGCCTTCAATCTTACCGAGAAGCTTTTTGGCTCGGGAGACTTTGTCTTCAAAAGATGAGTTCATCGCACGCTTGGCCTCCAGAATTGCCTGCTCTATCTTGACCTCAAGGAGCTCGTTCGCCGCCTCCAGTGGCCTCGTTAAACTGGCCATATGAGCGTCGCGCTTCGCCCTGCTAGATTCCAATCGCATGATCCGCTCGTCGGCCTCCTTGCGATGCTTTCTGTGCTCTTCTGCCTCAGCTTCAAGATCCTTAATCCTCTTGATGGCCTTTTCTCTCTCAGAAGTGCAAATCGTCTCAACATCCTTGAGCTTCCCATCTAGTTCGATGGCCTTCCTCATGGCATCCTCAACTCTCTCGCTGTCCTTACGAGCGTCGGATTCATACCCCTGAACCATCTTATTAAGATGGGCTATGAACTGCACAAGAAATAAAGGCATTATTCGACGGTAGATAAACTGAAATGGCTCGGGTCTCGGTGGTGAAACAAACTTGAACGTTGACAAGAAGGCATACCTTAACACCACGGAGAGAAACCTCGTTATAGGACTTGTCCCTTAGCAAGGTATCAGGTGGTGGGAGATGATCGCCTGGGCAGGTAATCTTCGAGAAGATAGCTATAGAGGCCGTAGCATCATTGTAAGCCCCTTCAGCATTGATAGGCGCAGCAGAAAGAGGAATTGCCTCGGGGATGATTCGAGGCACTTCAGCGCGTCGTTGCCATTTCGACGCTTCGGCTAGTCCATCACCTTTGTCATCTATCGACGACTAATGTTTTCTGCTCGGGCCTCTCTTCTCTTTATTCTTTCCCTTGCCCTTGTCCTTGTGTGACAATAGTTGGGAATCCAGGGGGTGAAGACCCAGGACGACCCCTTCCGGAACTAAGGCAGTAGAAATCAGCTCGGGTAGTTTCTCCGCAGAAAGAACAGGCTCGGAGATGGAACCATTGTAAGCGCTAGAGTTCGGGGGTCGAAGTTGAACCAAAGTTTCTGCCCGTTTATCCCTCTCCCTAGCTTCCGCCTCAGCCTTAGCTTTTGCAGCGGCTCTATCCCTGAACATAGGTCTTCCCATGGTATCGGCTGAAGAGTTGGAGGAAGATGATTAACCAACTGATTGGCCTTCAAAAAGGGCTCAGACTCTCTCAACTCGCTGAAGATTGAAATCTCTTTTCCAACTACACTTTCGAGCCGAAAGCACTTCGTGAATCGCAGACAGATCGGGGGGCAACGAGAGTTGGAGATGGCGCATTGTAAAATAAGGAAACAATGTAAGAGACCTAAAACAAAATCAATATATAAAGGAAAACCGAGCCGTAGCCCAAAAACAAGCTACGGGTCGGCTACCAAGTTCTCCCCAGGTCATCTTAATTAAGCCAAGACATCTTGACCCCACTGACGCCTCGGTGACGGGAACAAAGAAAAAGTAGTCCTCCCAGTTATCAGCCTTGCTCGGGAATCCTTTTATGATTTTCCTCTTCGCTTTACCCGATACATAGTACTTCAACTCTCTTTTGTTATGACGTCTAGATTCGAGGAGACTTCTCAAGTGTTCGACCCCAATCTCAATATCGCATTCGTAACTCCTGACAAGAATGCCGACCAGATGTCTGATTCCCCGAGCATTGATTTGGACATTGGCCAAATTATGCTTCCATAAAAACCGCAGAATTACTTAAGGGATCGGGAACCATATCAAACAGCGGTAGAAGAAGCTCTCATAGAGAGTAAAGTGATCGGGGGAGGTTTGTTGGCTCCGACTGACGTTGAGGGAAGAACAAATTCAATTTCTTCCGAGATATTAAATCTCTGCCTAAGGGCTGTCAAAGATTCTGAGGTAGAGAGAGTTGAACCAGGTGGATCGGGTCGCTTCTTAGCTTTCCTCTTGCTTGGGGCTCATTGGATAGGTCCAACCAGACGTTCTAACTCTTTTCTAGCCACAACAGGATCGTAGACCCAATCCTCTAGTTTAAATTTCGCCTGCTCGTGATCCACTGTGTCAACAAAAGGATCTGCCATCTGTGGGAGTTGAAACTCGCACAACTAAATTTGGTTAGGAAAATTTTTGGGATTCGAAAAACTTCTATGAAAAGAAACACTAGAACAGAGATCCAAAGATTGTGTCTTTAGTCAAGCCATTTAAAGTTGTTGTAGAGAAAATAACAAGTCTCTTTGTAGGTAAAGTTGCGGATCACTTTTTCAAAAGGGTACATGTCTATTTATACAAGAATAAGTCGGCTAGACCTTTTCCTATATGATAAAAAAAAACTTCCTTATTCTTCGGAATTTCCTTCCTTCTCTTGTCTAAGTTGGTTCGAGTGTGGGCTTTTTATTTCGACTTGCTAACTTGGGCCACCGACTTTTTGCGACTCGTTGCCTCGGGCGAACAAGATGTTGGGCTTGCTGCTTTGCTGGGTCACCAGAGATCCAGCTCGTCATTTCTTTGTCTTGTCTGGATCTCTGTTTGGCATGTCACCATTATTTTGTCACGCCACCATTCATGAGGGCTCGTCATCGTTGGTTTCCCAACCTGTTGGTTCGTCACCGTTTGTTGGTTTGCCAACAAGTTGGCTCATCACCGTTTGTTGGTTCGCCAACATGTTGGCTCGTCACCGTTTGTTGGTTCGCCAACATGTTGGTTCGTCACGTTTGTTGGTTTGCCAACATATTGGCTCGTCACTGTTTCTCTCTGACACCGAGCCAAGTGCTTGGCTCGTCGTTGCTCCTCTCTGTCGCCGAGCTAAGTGTTGGCTCGTCGCTGCTTCTCTCTGACGCTGAGCTAATTGTTTGGCGAGCCCCTGCTTCTCTCTGACGCCGAGCTAAGTGTTTGGCGAGCCACTACTTCTCTCTGATGCCGAGCTAAGTGTTTGGCGAGCCCCTGCTTCTCTTTGACGCCGAGCCAAGTGCTTGGCTCATCGCTGCTCGTCTCTGTTGCCGAGCTAAGTGTTTGGCTCGTTGCTGCTTCTCTCTGACGCCCAGCTAAGTGTTCGTCTCTATTTTTTGGTTTGTCAGCATGTTGGCTCGTCACCGTTTGTTGGTTTGCCAGCATGTTGGCTCGTCACCGTTTGTTGGTTCGCCAGCATGTTGGCTCGTCACCGTTTGTTGGTTCGCCAGCATGTTGGTGGTTTCGTACAACCGAAGTCGGTTAGGCCCAAGATCTTTACTTAGCCATTTTCGGTGGTCAATCTCGATGGGGTGAAAATCGACCCCAACAGTTAGCCCCCCAGCTCTTCAGAGTCAGTGATGATGATGACAAGGTGAAAGTTGGTCATCTCCAAGATTGGCATCCGAAACTTTCCTTATGTTGCCGAAGCACTTTGGTGGGAATACTTGCCGAGGCGTTTGTTACCGAGCCAACACTGGTGTGTCATGTTGCCAAGCCGACACTAGCGTGTCATTTGCCGAGCCATCTTCGTTTGACATGCTACCGAGCTACCTTTGGTTCGTCATTTCTGTAGAATTTGTCTTGAGCTGACGTTACCGTGCTGTCTGGATTGTCTGACTGCCGAGCCATCATGATGCTGCTGAACCATGACGACAAGCTGCCAAGCCATACTGCTCAATTTGATTTGTTTCTGGCTCGACAACAATTTTGGCTCGATG
This sequence comes from Pseudoturritis turrita, assembly GCA_900406555.1. Lineage (NCBI taxonomy): Eukaryota > Viridiplantae > Streptophyta > Magnoliopsida > Brassicales > Brassicaceae > Pseudoturritis > Pseudoturritis turrita. The sequence goes on from OVBL01000711.1 coordinate 210,134, forward strand.
ACGGAATACTCTTCTTATCACAACCATAACTTTAATGGGAATTGCAAATGTTTTTGTGTGTTCCCGAGGTCACGTGGTGTCACACGCTGTGCTTTTTAAATGTCTGTATATTTAGATCCTTGTTTAACTCCTAATAACTCACTTCTCCACATTTCCAAAAAATCAGGTAGCTCTCTTCTCTCTCTTCTTTTCTCCCTTTTTAAGCTTAAGTTTTTTTCTAGGTCTTTTATCATTTCTTCTTTTCCGCCGCCGAAACTTTGATTTTTCTGACCTATCTTCAAACATGGCTCGGCGGTCCTTTAAATTATCCGATCCATCTTCGAAATCATCCCGCGACTTCTTGTATTTTTCTATCCATCTTCATACATCTGCCGTGAGTTTGAATTTTCTGATCCATCATTATCTGGATCGCACTGCTGCCTTGATCTTCCGTGTCTCTGAGCCAAAATTCTTAAATTTTTTACTTAGTATCTAGTGTGTTTCCGAGCCAAGATCTCTGATGTCTCATACCACCGAGTTGCAGGATTCTGTTGGTTCGGCAAATTCTGCTTCATTGCTTGGTCATAAGATGGTTTTATCTCCTCAAGTTTCCGAACCAATCGAACCTAGTTCTCCGCCAGGTCGGCTGCAGATTGATATCCCAACTTTGGTTGCCGAAACTTTTGATGTCGAGGCAATTTTGATACAGAAAGCTCTTAAAGAAATCAAAGCCGAGCCAGAAGAATACATTCTTGACGAGGCAGAAAAGGTGCGTCTGGAGAGGCTTTTTCCGGGCCACCAAGCTAACACATCGATGAGGCTAAAACCTAAGAGGAAAGCTCCTAAGAAACGAGCTGACCCACCTGGTTTTTCTTTGTGCACTGCTGAGTCCTTGGAAGCATTGAGGCATTGATTCAACATTTTAGAAGATGTCGATTTGATTGTTTCTTCCTCAACAGACCAAGCTGAATCTCCACCGCCTGGGCATTTTACTCTCTATGAGAGTTTCTTTTACCAAAGTCTGCTTTGGTTTCCAATTCCCGGATTGATCATCCATTTTTGTCAAAGCATGGGTTAGCGTCGAGCCAAATTACTCCTCGAGGGATGCATCACTTGGTTGGCATTATGGTTTGGAGTTACGAATGTCACGTGACCATTCGCGTTTCCCATCTTCGGCAGTTCCTCGAATTTCGGAAGATTAAAAACTCCAATGCCTACTATATCTCTAATAAGAAGTTGAGGAAGATTATTGAAGGCTTTCGAAATAAAGATAGTGACTAGGGGATCCACTTTTTCTTCGTTCCTATTAATGACGCCTCGGTGGAAACCGGATGTGTTTGCCATGTCAAAATGAAATGGGAAACTATTGGTGGGCGAGCCGTATACTTTTAGAAGATCTGTCCATTTTTTATTTTGTAGCGAGCTGACCACTTTCTTTCCTTTGGTTTTGTAGTGCGGCAGAAGATACCCTTATGCTTCGGAATACGCTTGCTGCAGGAAAGTGCCATTGGGAAAATCATTTTTCCCTGAAGAGAGTTAAAAGAGCCCGAGCCATCTTTGCCGGCGTTGAGGTGTCTGACAGTTCAGAATCTGAATCTCCATCCCAATATTTCCAAGAAAAAGCTATGGGAAAGAGACTGACGATCCGTGATAAACAAGCTTTGAAAGAGAAGGCAAAAGAAAATGCCAGCTGAGCTGTTGATGGTGTTGATCAAATGACTGAGCCAAACCCTGCAATGGTTAGTGAGGTTGACGCTGGGACAGAGCAAAAAAAAATTCCCGAGCCTCCAATTCTTGATGCTGAAGCTGGGGAAGTGGCTTCATCTCTTGTTCCAGTTGCCAGGCCTTCTAGCTCGGCAATATCTCAACACAAAGGGGGTAAGAAACTGATTTCTGGCAAACGCTCTATCTCCGAACCCGGCAAGGAAAAAACCAAGGAAAAATAAGAGAAAAAGAAACGCCAAAAGCCTGTCCTTCCTGATTCGACCGAGCCAGTGCCATTGTCGTTTAGGCAGGAGGGATCCGAGCCCATCTGCAATGCGAGGCAGCCTCGGCAACCCTATTCTCCAAAGTTCGCTGCTCAGGAGACAGATTGGCGCCTCTTCATATGCTGTCCCACGGTGACCAGTACACGGATATATCTCTCCGAGGCACTAAGGTACGCTTGGCGATTACATATTTTTCTGAATAAAAAGCTAAGTACTGAGTACTAATAGTATCTCTCCCTTTGGTCAGTTCGTCGCATCCATCAACAAAATTGTTGCCGCCTTTGAGCAAGATGTGCGAAAGGACAGGCACCAAATTGAAGATGCTCAAAAGAGAAGGAGCTCGATTTAGCCTAAGTTGACAGTAACCTGCAGTTACTCGAGATTATGCAGAAAGACGACGCGTCGGCTCTAGACTCCGAGGTGACGAAGCTGGTAGGGTGGAGAGCTTATTTGGCCGACGCGCCGGCTCTAGACTCCGAGCTGACGAAGCTGGTAGGGTGGAGAGGTGATTTGGCCAACGCGACTGATGAGTTTGAGAGAATTGAGGCCAAGCTGAAGAAAGATCTGATGCTTTCACCGATTTCCTCCGACTCTGTATGTACTCTCCTTGGGAGCGAGCCAATGGAGAATGCAGCAGCGAAGGTCGGAGTTGCAGATTTTACAGGCTCCAATGTCGGCACGCCCGGAGTTGCCAATCTCGCCAATGAAATGGCTGCCGAGCTGGACCCTCCCAACTGATATTTTTCTCAACGCTTCTTTGACTCCGAACTCTTTTTTGTTAAGTATTTGGAAACAGGTGCCTGGACGGCTTTATCCACTTTTTTGTTGTTGTGTAGTACTGCTAAGTTTGTCATAGTTACCGTCTGTTGGCATGACACCTTTTATCTTGGTTGGATTTTTGCTTATTATTCTCGTTTGCGTATGTTTTGTTGTGCTATGATATGATATGTTGTGAACCACCGTAGTAGGAAACGTATGGTTGTTTTTGTATTGAATACTTTGTTGTCAGCTTAGGATTTGCGGTGTTGTGACTCACATTCCCGTTCTTTTGACAATGAAACATGTTTAAAATCTCATACTAACTGGTAGGTTTAGTATCATGTTTCGGAGATGTTTATGACCAGTGTACCAAGAGGTGTTTACTGGATATAAGAGTTTACTTTGAGTTTTAAGACTTGCGAGTTTTTGACTTACGGGTCCCTCTCGAAGGTAAACTTGTAAGAATATCATTCAGGATATACTTTCGGATATTAGACCAGGATATACCCAATCAAAATTTATATAGCGCGCTACTATACCCGTGAGAGGGTGTTGGAGAAACCTATTCCGTATATAAATAGTGGTTTAGAATCCACAAAGGATGCAGTAGTTTGTCTGTTGTGGCCAGCAACAGACGAGGTGATAAAATACCCATGAAGGATGTAAAGTTGTGATTTGCGTAGACCAAGTGACACGAGTTTGGAATCGTTGTCTTTGAAAAGTATAATGCAAAAGATCGCGTTTTCGAGACATGGGGGTATGCATGTACATGGGAGTGTGTATGTATACGTACCCACTCCTCCCCCCCTTTAAAGAGGAGGGGGACAGCTGAACCCATCCGAAGACGAGCTGCCTACGTACCCTTTGTAGGGATCAAGCCGTCCTGTAGTTCATGTGAAGTGTCTTAGTGATAGTACTTCTTTAGGTCCATTGCGTTCCAAGACCTTGGTATTGAAACGTCAGACATGTTTCGAGCTCGTAGACTCCCGGTCAGACTGTCTTGGTGATTTTGTAAGGTCATTCCCAGTTTGCTCCTAGCTTGCCAGCGTTTGTTTCGGCTGTGTTCTGAAAAACTTTTCGGAGAACAAGGTCACCCTTTCTGAACTTGCGACTTCTGACGTTGGAGTTGTAATCTTTTGTCGTCGCCTGCTGGTAATTTTGAATCCGGATCAACGCTTGGTCTCGTCGTTCCTTGACCAAGTCCAATTCATCGAGTAACATGAGATGATTCAGTCCCTCCTGCCCTGAAAGAAGTCTGCGGCGGACTCCGGGAAATTCCACTTCGGCTAGAATGACGCATTATGCACCGTAGACAAGGGCGAAAGGTGTTTCTCCGGTGGCTCGCCGTGGAGTTGTCCGGTGTGAGCATAATACTCCTTCAAGCTCATCCACCCAGCGTCCCTTTTTTCACCCATGCGCTTCTTCAGACCATAAAGGATTGTCTTGTTCGCTGCTTCAGCTTGCCCATTCCCTTGTGGATAACGCGGGGTAGACTTGCTGAGCCGTATCTTCCATTTCTCGCAGAAAGATTCGAACCTTGTAGAGATAAACTGGGAGCCGTAATTGGTGACGATTTCTATGGAACTCCATGTCGGCATAAAATATTTTTCCAAACAAAATGCTTGACTTGGACATCCTTTATGTTGGCGTAAGAATCTGCTTTGACCCATTTGGAGAAGTAATCTGTCAAGACTAGCAGAAATCTCTTTTGCTTAGATCTATGTAGGGGTCCAACGATATCCATTGACCAGTGCATGAATGGGTAGGGTGCCGAGATTGATGACAGCAACTCGGTTGGTTGGTGAATCATCGGGGCATGTCGTTGGCACTTTTCGCACCTAGCAGGGCACTTTTCGCACCTGGCAGAGAACTTCTCACAGTCCTTTACCATTGTCGGCCAATAGTAACCGTGACGCTTGATCTTGATTGACAAAGCTCTCCCGCCGGAGTGGTTGCCGCATGATCTGCTGTGGATTTCTTCCATGATTTTTTTAGCTTCGATGCCTTCGACACAGGCCATCAGCGGTCCTGAGAATCTCCACTTGAAGACGTTTTTGTCTAACAGAACATATCGAGCAGCTTGAGCTCTGAGTTTTCGAGCAGCCCACTTATCTGATGGTACCTCGCCGTCCATGATGTATAATCAGATTGCTCCCATCCACTCTTTGTCACATCCGTAATTAGTTTCTGTTGGTTGCGAATCTTCCTCCATCTCCACTGCTTCATCTCTGGCTGGAGGGTCTGTCTTGGGCTCTCCTTCTACTTCGATTGTCTCGTCTTCAGCCGAAGGCCTTATGTTTTGGTTTTCTTCCATAGTGGTGGTGTCGGAGACGCCTTCTTCTGTGATAATTCTCCTGGATGTATCTTCGGCCTGACTTGCCGTTTGTGAGCGGGTGACCGCATTCACGATGTCAGAGAGGTTGATGCTTGGATGTTTGATGAATTCGACTGGGATAATCCTCTTCAGGTCTGGATCGGAGGTGGATGTGAGTGCCGCTAGTGAGTCTGCCGAAGTGTTTTCCTCACGTGGTATCCGTGTCAGTGTGAATTCTTTGAATTGTGCAGCCAGTTCCTTGATGATTTTTAAAAGCTTCCATTCGGTCATCTCTAGCTGTGTACTCGCCGCTGACATGGTTGACCACCAACTGTAAATCACAGTAAGCATGGATATGTGAAACCTTGAGTCCGCGAGCGAGCCTCATTCTTGCAATTAAGGCCTCGTACTCTGCTTCGTTTTTGGACGCATGAAAATCCAAGCAGAATGATTGTTCGAGGATTTCGCTTATTGGAGAGGTTAAACGTATGCCTACCCCTGATCCTTGTTTCGATGATGATCCATCCGCTTGGAGCTTCCATACTAGGCTTCGAGCTGACCCTTCTATTTCTTCTTCCAGGAGTTCTATCAGGAAATCTGCAAGGACTTGGGATTTCACGCAGGTTCAACTCCGATACTCGATGTCATACTCGCTCAGCTCTATTGCCCACTTTGCCAACCTTCCAGACTGGCTAGGACTATGCATGATGGATCGCAGAGGGAAAGTAGTCAAAACCACAATCGAATGTGATTGGAAGTATGGTCTTAGCTTTCGGGCGGACATTATTACAGATAATGCCAGCTTGTCCATCTGCGGATATCGGGTTTCAGTGTCGGTGAGAGTTTGGCTGACGTAGAAAATATGTTTATGCTCGTTGTGCTCTTCTCGGATGAGTACTCCGCTTACTGCTGTTGCAGGGACAGCCGTGTAAAGGAATAACAGATCGCCTTCCACTGGTTTCGTAAGCACTGGAGGGCTGGCTAGGTATTCTTTTAGCTGTCGAAATGCCTGTTCACATTTTTCTGTCCACTCGAACTTCTTGTTGCCACGCAGTGTATCGTAGAAAGGCAAACACTTATCGGTTGATCGAGAGATAAATCGATTCAGTGCGGCAACTCGTCCTGTGAGCCTCTGGGTTTTGCGCTTTGTTTTCGGCGATGCTATTTGTATGAGTGCGTTGATTTGCTTCGGGTTGGCTTCAATTCCACGATGAGTGACCAAGTATCCAAGGAACTCTGTGGACGTCACCGCAAATCTGCATTTGGTCGGGTTGAGCTTCATGTTATGTAGATTCAGTTGCTTGAAACACTCCTCCAAATGAGCTACATGATCCCTTTCTTCCAGAGACTTCACCAGCATATCGTCTATATAAACTTCCATCGTTTTTCCGAGTTGGTCGGCGAACATTCTTTTTACCAATCGCTGGTAAGTTGCTTCGGCATTTTTGAGGCCGAAGGGCATCACTTTATAGCAGTATATTCCATGGTCTGTGATGAACGCTGTCTTCTCTTGATCGTCTAGGTTCATCCGGATCAGGTTGTATCCGGAAGAAGCATCCATAAACGAAAGGAGTTTGTTGCCGCTGTGGCTTCTACCAGCCGATCGATATGTGGAAGCGGGAAGCTATCCTTTGGGCAGGCTTTGTTCAGGTCGGTGAAGTCCACGCATACGCGCCACTTTCCATTCTTCTTTTTTACCAATACAAGACTAGCGAGCCAGTCGGGGTACTTCGCTTAGATTATTGAACCGACGCGGAGTAATCTTTCCACCTCGTCATTCACCGCTTGTGCTCTTTCTGGAAGTTTTCTTTTTTCTGTTTTATTGGTTTGAAGGTCGGGTCTACGTTCAGCTCGTGGCACGTAACATTGATGCTGATGCCGGTCATGTCTTCGACTGCCCATGCGAAAGTATTTACGTTCTTTTTGAGGAAAGAAATCAGATCTCCCTTTATTGGGTCCTTCAGCTCGACCCCTATTTTGATGCAACGCTCTGGGTGATTGCTGCCAATGTTCACTGAAATAACAGGGTCGCAAGTGGGTTTGCTCTTCCTCTCATGATCCTCCGTGATCTATAATTGCTATAAGAGTTTTGCCAACTCCTTTTCGGGTTCCCTGTCAGTCTTCATCTTCTTTCGCTTGGTTGTGGTGTTCGGCTCGGTGACCGGGTTCCTGAGTTTATGCTCGGCTAGGAAGTAAATGTGGGACTCTTTTTGGTTCCCCCAAATTGTTTTGACTCCTCCGGAGGTCGGAAATTTAATGTAGAGGTGGTAGGTTGACGGTACGGCTCGCATGGAGTTTATCCAGGGGTGCCCATACATACATTTTAGATCTCAGGATGATCTGCAACCGAAAACTCCACTACCTTGGTCACTTCTTCAGCGCGGACGGGAAGCTTGATTGTTCCAAGGGTCATGGTTGTTTCTCCTGAGAATCCGGTTAAAGGCTTTGGAGTGGCCATGATTTTGGAAAGGTCGATGTTCATCCTTCTGAGGGTTTCTCAAAAGATTATATCTACGGAGTTTCCCGTGTCTATCAGAACTCGGGCGACATCCCAATCGTCCACGATCAATTCTAACACGAGGGGGTCGTTATGTGGTCGATCTATGGCGGTGGTTTTCCTTTTTTCGAACGACATGACGTCGTGGGGAAGTTTGGAAGGTGCTGACCAGTTGACACTGGCATCGGCTCACCGCTGGAATGCTTTGATTGAAGACACCATGTCATGTTTATTCTTCTTCAAGAACCTGTCTGCGTTGCCTCGTCATCTCGCCTTCCTCGCTTTGGAGGGTCACCGTTTTGATTCGCCTGGTTCGGCTGACCTTTCTCATCTTCTTGCACGAAATCCTGAAGGCTTACAGTGTTGTCGAGCTCTCTGGCCACTAGTTTTGCCGCAAGCTTTATTCCTAGGGTTCGGCAGTTTGCGGTTGAGTGCCCATGCATGTGATGGTACTCGCAGTAAGCTTTTTCATCGTACGAGCTCGGATTTCGTGTCCATGTGTTCCATGGTGTTTTGCCTCGGCCTGTTCCCACCTGGTAGTTGTGTGCTCCTCTGAAATTGGGTTTCTCGTGGTGCACATATCCGTTTCCTTGATTACTCTTCTTATAAGGCGGTGGATTCGGAGTTTGGAAAGAATGGTTCGTCGATTTGGCCACTCCATATTTCTGAGAAAACACCTTCATCTCTTCTTCGTTGACTATGAAATCTGAGGCTCAGTGCAGCGTGTCTTGGACTGATAGTGGTGCGTTCATGACCTTTGACATCACTGCTTTGAATCTACCCATGAAACTTTGCAGTGTCTCCGTAGGCCCTTGAGTTAATGTCCAGAGATCGGCATCAGAGGCTCCTCGATCCATAAACATAAAGTAGTGCTTCAGAAAAGCGGCAGACAGCTGCTGGAAATCGTCAATGGAGAACCATTGGAGGGCTACGCCTTTTAGATGCTCCACAAACAGGAGGCAAAAACCAGCATCTCTCTCCATTTCCCTAAAATTGGCTCGGCCCATTGCTATGATGAACGCTGTTATATGCTCCTTTGGGTCGGTAGTCCCTTCGTAAACTGGGACTTTGATCTTTCCAGGATCGGAAACCCTTGCCTTGGTAATTTGAGCTGTAAACGGCGTGTTATGTGCTTCTTGTAATATGCGGTCAATCTCTAGGACTTTACTGGTTGCCTTGTGAACCTGGGATCGAACGGCTTTCATCTCAGCGGTGGCACGATCTAAAGAGGCTCGGATTTCGTCCAACTCTTCTCTCTGGGCTCGACTCGTCGTTCTCTGCTCGTCAGCGTATTGCACCTGTTGGACCCATATGAGAGTTTCCTGGTCCTCTGCTAGGTTCCTGGCTCGATTTATATTAACGTCGAATTCGATAGTTCGGGCTCCCGTTATTGTTGGTGGAAATCCCTCGTCAGCAGGATTCTCCGTGTTATGGTCTTCTTTTTCGTGCCCCTCTTCATCGAGAACGATTGCTGCAGCCGACCCACCGTTGGCGCGCTGGTGATACTTTATTTGGTCGCCTCGGGTGTTTGCTCATTGGTTGGATATGGCGGTGGAAGTCCTCCCAAAGTCCTTGGTGCATCGCGTGGTATTGAAAAATCTAGGGCCGTTGGGTTTAAGCCAAGTCATCTAGCGATTCCGCCGATAGGTGGGTTCATCGTTGAACCCATGCCTCCGAGTCATGTGTTTCTGGCTCGGCTCTCTGTTGCTAATGTCTCGATTTTCTCCGTAAGGGAGCTGTTCAGCTTGTCTTGCTCCTCCGCCTTCTTCAGCAACATGGTCATCATGTTCTGCAGCTCCGTCAGTGTTTCTGAGGTACCTTCCGTGTTTGCTGGCGGCGGATTGATTCTTGCCCCAAGAAGATCGACGCCAGCGTTGCTAGCGTCTTCACCGCTTCGGTCTCCGTCGATAGTCATCCTTTCATATCTCGTATTCGGTGGTTCTTAGGTGTCAGAAAGTTTGAGACTCCCCTTAGACGACGCCAAATTGTGGAAGTTGAAACTCGCACAACTAAATTTGGTTAGGAAAATTTTAGGGATTCGAAAAACTTCTATGAAAAGAAACACCAGAATAGAGATCCAAAGATGGTGTCTTTATTCAAGCTGTTTAGAAAGTTGTTGTAGAGAAAATAACAAATGTCTTTGTAGGTAAAGTTGCGGATCCCTTTTTCAAAGGGGTACATGTCTATTTATATAAGAATAAGTCGGCTAGACCTTTTCCTATACGATCAAGGAAAACTTCCTTATTCTTTGAAATTTCCTTCCTTCTCTTGTCTAAGTTAGTTCGGGTGTGGGCTTTTTACTTTGACTTGCTAACTTGGGCCACCGACTTTTTGTGAGTCGTTGCCTCGGCCCAACAAGATGTTGGGCTTGCTGCTTTGCTGGGTCACCACAGATCCAGCTCATCATTTATTTGTCTTGTCTAGATCTCTGTTTAGCCTATCACCTGCTTGGATTAATGCCAAGAGTTTGGCGCGGCACCAATCATGTTTGGCTCGTCGCCAAAATGTTTGGCTCGTCGCCAAAATGTTTGGCTCGTAAACATTATTTTGTCACGCCACCAATCATGTTGGCTCTTCATCGTTGGTTTGCCAATATGTTGGTTCGTCACAGTTTGTTGGTTTACCAACATATTGGCTCGTCACCGTTTGTTGGTTCGCCAACATGTTGGCTCGTCACCGTTTGTTGGTTTGCCAACATGTTGGTTCGTCACCATTTTTTGGTTTACCAACATATTGGCTCGTCACTGTTTCTCTCTGACATCGAGCCAAGTGCTTGGCTCATCGCTGCTCCTCTCTGTCGCCTAGGTAAGTGTTTGGTGTTTGGCTCGTTGCTGCTTCTCTCTGATGCCGAGCTAAGTGTTTGGCGAGCCCCTGCTTCTCTCTGACGCCGAGCTAAGTGTTTGGCTCATCACTGCTTCTCTCTGACGCCGAGCTAAGTGTTTGGTGAGCCACTACATCTCTCTGACGCCGAGCTAAGTGTTTGGCGAGCCCCTGCTTCTCTCTGACGCCGAATCAAGTGCTTGGCTCATCGCTGCTCCTCTCTGTCACTGAGCTAAGTGTTTGGCTTGTCGCTGCTTCTCTCTGACGCCGAGCTAAGTGTTCGTCTCCATTTGTTGGTTTGCCAGCATGTTGGCTCGTCACCGTTTGTAGGTTTGCCAGCATGTTGGCTCGTCACCGTTTGTTGGTTCGCCAGCATGTTGGCTCGTCACCGTTTGTTGGTTTGTCAGCATGTTGGCTGTCTCGTACAACCGAAGTCGGTTAGGCCCAAGATCTTTACTTATCCATTTTCGGTGGTCAATCTTGATGGGGTGGAAATTGACCCCAACACCATCTCGTCAAAAGGTGAATCGTGAAGGTGGGGGACTTCAAATTCCAAAGGATTTCCGGCATTACTGTCGGCTCTCGAGGATTCGGATAGCACAACTTTCCTACCAAGAGTGGAAGGTCCTACTCCCGAACCGTTTGAATTGTCCAAATCCTCTGAAATGTTTGCACTGGATGAATCTGCTCGGCTACAACTTCGAGCGTTGAACGGATTGGCGGAGAAAGACGGTTCGGGAAATGAAGACTGGCATGGACTGTTGGGGTCAGAATCCACCTATTGAGAATCAACGATTGAAAAATTACTAAGTATGAAAGAACATTAGCAACTGGATCCCTAACCATGGTTCGGGTGTCACCTAACCGCGACAGAGGGAGTTGGTTCAGGTGCCCCCTAACCGCGACAGAGGAGTTGGTTCGGATGCCCTCTAACCTTGACAGAGGGAGTTGGTTTGGGTGCCCCCTAACCGCGACAGATGAGTTGGTGCGTGTGCCCCCTAACCGTGACAGAGGTGAGTTGCTTCGGGTACCCCTAACCGCGATAGAGGAGTTGGTTCGGGTACCCCCTAACCGCAACAGACGAGTTGGTTTGGGTGCCCCCTAACCGTGACAAGATGAGTTGGTTCGGGTGCCCCCTAACCGCGATAGAGTGAGTTGGTTCGGGTATCCCCTAACCGCGACAGAGTGAGTTGGTTCGGGTACGCCCTAAACACGATAGAGTGAGTTGGATCGGTTACCCCCTAACCGTGACAAGATGAGTTGGTTTGGGTGCCCCCTAACCTCGAGAGAGGAGTTGGTTCGGGTGCCCCCTAATTGCGACAGAAGTGAGTTGGTTCGGGTGCCCCCTGATCGCGACAGGACAAGTTTGTACGAGAACCCCCGAACCATGGATGATTGGTTCGGGCACCGTGAACTCAATCGAAGACAAGACTGATCGGGGTTAAAGACAAAAAACATAACCATTGGCACCCGAATCATTTGGACAATTGACCAGAGCCGGACCAGGACGACACCCGAACCGTGATACAAAGCAACCCCGAACCGTGAACCATGGTGTCACCCGCACCGTGAACCATGGTGTCACCCGAACCGTGAACCATGGTGTCACCCAAGCCGTGAACCATGGTGTCACCCAAACCGTGAACCATGGTGTCACCCGAGCCATGAACCATGGTGTCACCCGAGCCGTGAACCATGGTGTCACCCGAGCCGTGAACCATGGTGCCACCCGAGCCGTGAACCATGGTGCCACCCGAGCCGTGAACCATGGAGTCACCCGAGCCGTGAACCATGGTGTCACCCGAGTCGTGAACTATGGTATCACCCGAGCCGTGAACCATGGTGTCACCCGAGCCGTGAACCATGGTGTCACCCGATCCGTGAACCATGGTGTCACCCGAACCGTGAACCGTGGTGTCACCCGAACCAAAGGAGATGGTTTCGATGAAACCAAGTCTGGCCCAAGACAACAAAGAATTCACAACAAGCCCACAAACGGGAGTGTGCCGAACATTGACCAGAAGCCCAGCAGTCCGAGTCGACTTAAGAAAGGAAAACATCCGAAGAAACAGGAAATCTTCCTTATCTCTTAGGAATAGGTTTGGCCGACTCTGGCTTGTATATATACCCATGTACACCCTCAGAAAAAGGGATCCGCAATTTTACCTAGCAAAAATCTGTACTTTTGCTCTCATACAAAAAGTTTTCTAAGCAGCTTAATAAAAAGACCATCTTTGGATTTTTGTTCGTGTTCTTGGTGGTTTTCATTCAGAAATTTAATCTCTCTTAACAAACTTTCAACAAATTCAATTGGCCTGGATTTACACTCCCACAATTTGGCGTTAGAAGGAGGGGCTTGAAATTTTCTTACTCAAAAGAACCACCACAAAACCGATGGCTAATGACGGAGATGATAACACTACCGACGCCAGAAACACTGGAGTGGAGGACGAGATGAACCAATCCACGGATGCTCGGGAGACATCGACAACACTCACGGAGATGAAGATCATGCTGGAGATGCTGCTCAAGAAAGCGGAGGAACAAGACAAACTCAACAGCACGATGACGAGTGAGCTGAAGGCCTTGGCGACGGCAAGTCGAACCCGTGTGATAGGCACAGGTCTAGACCCAGCAAGACGAATCGGAAGACACCTCAACCCAACGGCCCTAGATTTCACAATGCCGCTCAACCTGCCGAGAACTCGTGGCATATTACCACCACTCTATACAAGCTTAGCAGACCTAGCTTCCGAAACGCAAGGAGTTGGTGCCACACCGACGGAGGAGGAGCCGGCCCCAATCATCAATCTGGAGGAGGAGAACTGAGTGGAGCGTAACCTGGAGAACCGTGATGATCCCAAACCCCTAGCTGCTGGCCAAACCCGAGCTGAAAGATGCGAGGCCATCCTGGAAGGAGATCAAGAGCTAACCAAGGAGGAGGAGAACATACTCTAGGCCGAGCAAGAACGGGTCAACGAAGAGCGCAGAGCAGGAGTTCGAGCCTATAAAGAAGAGATGGCTATTATGCGAGCAGATATGGACCAAGCTGCTGCCGACATAAAAGCCGTCCGATCCATGATGCACAAAGCAACTAGCAAGGTTTCAGAGATAGATCACATACTGGAGGAAGCACAGAACACCTCGTTCATAGCACGGATTACTAGCATAAGAATTCCTGATCCTGGAAAGATGAAAGTCCCGATCTACGAAAGAATGACCGAACCGAAAGAGCATCTAACAGCTTTCACTATAGCCATGGGACGCTCTAATTTCAAAGAAAATGAAAGACACGCCGGATAGTGCCTTCTCTTCGTGGAGCATCTCAAAGGACCGGCTCTCTAGTGGTTTTCCAAGCTCGAGCGAAACTCCATCAATAGCTACAACCAATTGTCTGTGGCATTCTTGAAGCTTTACTCCATATTCATGCATCCCGGAATGTCTGACGCCGACCTGTGGACCCTAGCTCAAGGGCAGAACAAAATACTCCGGAGTTTCATTGGAAGATTCAAAGCTGTTATGTCCAAAGTGGAAGGCCCCTGAAGCGAGCACTCTGGTTCAAATTCGATTTTCGTAAAGAAATCGCGCTGAACGCCCCCACGACGATACATGATGCGATACATCGAGCTGCAGATTTCATCACCAAAGAAGAAGAGATGAAGATCCTAAGCGAGAAGTATGGGAAAACAAAGACAACAAACCACTCTCCCCAAGTTTCAACCCCCTCTAACGCTAAGAGGAATAGCCAAAGTTCCGGCTATGTGCAACACGAGGGGGCTTTCGAGGAGCTCATAACTATAAGATCGATGTCCCTGGTTATGGCCGAGGAAGAAGCCGAGGCCGCGGAAGAAATTCATGGAGCACTTGGACCAAAGGAGAAAGTTCTTATTATAGATGGTGATAAAAGTGGTTGATTTCCTATGCTAAATGCTCATGAAAGAACCTCCCTATAGGATGGACCACGGTTATAGACTAGTCCAGACTAATGGTAAAAGTCCCTTAGCTTTAGTCACATTCAAGATATGCCGCTAAGTATTCCATCTGAATGACTAAGCTAGAATAATTACCAAGTCCATCAAAGCCACAAGGATTCATAGAACCACGATTAAATGGCTATGTGACTCAAGCTCACAAAAGAGGTGTTCAAACATTTTCCCAAACTTACTAGGTAAGGGCAAAGCTTAAGATCTAGATCAAGATTGATCCAGTCTCAACTAGCATTAAGAGTTCTCTAAGTGATGAGAAAAAATAAATATTTAACCTTTTTCTAAAACAAGAGATCTTTCTCTAGAGAGCCATGATACAAGATCATGTCCAAAACTTCCAAGGAGAACTTTGGACTAGCACTACATCTAGAGAAAGGATTGCCATAATTAACCAACAAACACCAACACCTTCCTAACCCAATCACCACAAGTGAGATCTACTCACTCATGAACATGGTGGAAGCAAAATAAAGAATGAGAATAAAGACATAAGTAAGTGCATAAATGTAAAGGCTTTAATATAAATGCATAAATTAAAGACTTCAATTAAAGAGCATAAAAGTAAAGACATAATTAAAGATTTAATTAAAATTGCATTAAAAAATAGAAGTTTTCTCCATAATCCTCTTGGTTACACATGAGAACCTCAAGAGTATATCTTAAGACCAATGGATAAGAAAATAGAGAAACTTGTTGTTTGGTGGCTACATAAGGGTAGTATTTATAGAAAAATGAGATAGGGGAACTAGGTGTAAGTTCCATGGGCTTGAGGGGTTTGGGTCTTGAAATTGTGGGCTTGAGTGTGTGAAAATGGGCCAAATATTTGGACAACAGATCCACGTCAGCCGTCGGCCGACACCTGGCCCGACGCCCGGTGTCCTCTTCCTCCTTCGTCTTTGTTTCGCGGCAGACTGATATATCTTCACCAAAACCGCCATATCTTTTGAATCACAGCTCCGAATGGCTTCATTCTAATTGAAATCTGTAGCTAACTCAATTTTCCATGTCGTGTACAAAATTTAGCTTCATCCAATCAGTTTAGGACCTTTATTTGACATGATATTTGAGACTCTTTTAAACTGTTTCTTCACCGCCGTTTCGCATGTTTCTTCGCTTGTATCTTTCCTCTTTGCTTTCTCCTTGCTCCTCTTGATGTATTTTGTTCAAAGTGTGCTCCAAGTACATAGATGAAGACTCAAATAGACCAAAAAGACACATGCATGTTCTAGGACTATAATATGCGGAAACTATCCTAAATGCGGTGAAAGTATGCAAAATGTAAAGCAATGTCATAGATAAATGGTAAAAACCAAGGCTTAAAACCATTAAAATATGAACAGATCAGTTGGCGCTGCGAGAATAGGTAAATTATTTACCAGTGTTTTGAGTTCTAGAATTTATGTATTGAAATTTATTCCCTAATTTAATTAAAATCAGTCCATAATCCATGGCGATAATTCCTGATACCCAATGCTTTTCTCCATTAATTTCAATCGTTATTTACTTTGCTGCACTAGCTTTTATTTTTTTATTTTAATTCATATTCTCAAAATCCATATTTTCGACTTAGCTAGGTTTGATACTTATGACTCTTAACGTAACCATGAATCTATGTGGAATTCGACCCCTTAATATACTACTACGAATGCTTTGCACTTGCAGCTATAGTTAGGGTAAACATTACACAATCAAGTTTTGGGCGCCGTTGCCAGGAATTAATTGTGTTAGTTTTGAATTTCAGTTTTGAATTTAGTATAAGTCTTTTATTTTCTTTTAGTATTTACGATTTTCTTCTCTTTCCTTTGGCTGTTTCAGGTGCATGATCATAAGAAGCCAAAGTTCTAAGGATCTAGTACCTCTACAAGACATCAAAATAATCGAACGAGAAAACATGAAGTCTAGAAAAAGGCAAGAGATGGCTGAAATCGTCAACCCTCCCGGTAAAAAGAACCAGGAGTTAACAACAACCCAACACCACAAGTCGTTGCAGTTCATGAACTCGGACAGCCCCTCTTTGACGCAAAAGGAAATCCCATACTCGTCAATGCTCAACCCCCTACTGTTGTTGCTCTTGGTTCACAGGATCCTCGCATTGGTGTTCACGCACCTACACCTATGATCCTCCAGAGGCGTCCTTTGCCTCACCAGACAATATATAGCAGATTTCGATACCCCTAACCAATACTTTCAGGATCGTGCTGCTATTCGTCCACCACCACCACAACGAAAAGACTATGAGATCAAACCACAACAGCTTTTTGAAGAGATCTCAGCACAACAAGAGCTAATGGAGTTCCTCCTGACTACTTGAAGTGCAAGCTTTTTCCCTTTTCTTTGAGTGACAAGGCTCATCGTTGACTTAAGTCCTTTCCTCCATGATCTATTACCACGTGGGAGGAGTGCAAATCTGCATTCCTCAACTACTTCTATACGAAGTGTAGATCCAATCTTCTCAGGAATAAGATCCAAAGATTCCAACAAGGACCTGTGGAGTCTTTCTATGGAGCCTGTGAGGGATTCAAAGACTATAAGAGAAACTGTCCTCATCATGGCTTCACTAGTGCCAACCTGCTTGGTACTTTCTACAGAGGTTTAGATGCCTAAATGCCAAGAACCAACTCTCTCTTGATACTGCAAGCAACAGAGACTTCACAACAAAAATTGTAGCTAAAGGGCCTTTATTTTAAAAGAACCATAAGTTCTAATGACTGATTCTAAATAAATCTCCGAGCTCAAAAGCATGGTTAATCTTCTTCTTAAAAATCAGCAATGTGCTATTAATGCTTGTGATATTGTTACTGATTTAGGTGTAGAAATCTATCAAGAATCCGATGCAGAAGAGTACAATGATCAAGAGGAAGAAGTAAGCTACATTGGAGCCCAAGGTTACTACCAGAATCGAGGCTACAACAACAACTTCAGGAACAATTCCAATATGTCCTATAGGAAACCAAATGTGAATAACCCCCAAGATCAAGTCTACCCTTTGTAAAATAGACCGTACCAGCCCAAAAGCTAGAACGAAAATTTCGGTGGAGGAAATTTCCAACAAAAGTCCCCATTTACAAACACTCAGGCCCCATTCTAGCCTACTGCAAATTCAGCACCTGTCTCTCAAGATAGCAACCTCGACCAAATGATGCAACAAATGCTTGCCAACCAGCAAAATTCAACTTATGATATCAACACCAAGGAATAAGGAATGCATAACGACCTCAACGGGAATTTTGAAACTCTTTTTGCTCATGTCAAGAAGCTGGACATACAAGTTGCCCAAACTGCAGAAGCTCTCAAGAGACAAACATGCATTCTTCCTGGTTTACAGAGAATCATTCCAGTCGAGTTCATCGATCACCCAAGTATCAATCTCTTCGATAATGTTAACGCAGTTACCCATTCTCAAGTGGACAGACAAGCAAAAGATGCACCAGAGGAGACCATCCCAGTAAACAAATGCATTGACACCGTAATGGAAGAGAATCCAGACACGGAACCTCAACTTGAAAGCGAATCAGTTGATTTAGAAGATGCTCAGCAATAGGAACAATGCAGTACGGATGCGACAAAGAGTGGATGGGAGCAATTCGCGTGTACATCATGGATGGCGAAGTGCCATCCGATAGATGGGCCGCCAGAAAACTCAAAGCTCAAGCTGCTCAGTAAATTTTGCTAGATGGAAATGTCTTCAAATGGAGGTTCTCGGGGCCATTGATGGCCTGTGTTGAAGGAAAAGAAGCTAGACGAATCATGGAAAAAATCCACAGCGGGTCTTGTGGAAATCATTCTGGCGGAAGGGCATTAGCGATCAAAATCAAGCGTTACGGTTATTACTGGCCAACTATGGTAAAAGACTGCGAGAAGTTTTCAGCCAAGTGCGAAAAATATCAATGTCACGCCCCAATAATTCACCAGCCAACTGAAATGCTATCCTCGATTTCATCACCATATCCCTTTATGAGATGGTCTATGGACATCATCGGGCCTTTACATCAGTCTAAACCTAAAAGGTTTTTACTGGTGCTAACAGACTATTTCTCCCAGTGGGTTAAGGCGGAATCCTACACTAGTATGAAGGATGCTCAAGTCGAACACTTCGTCTGGAAAAACATTATATGCAGATACGGCATTCCGTATGAAATTGTTACAGACAACGGCTCGCAATTCATCTCAACCCGTTTCGAATCTTTCTGTGAAAAGTGGAAGATACGTCTCAGCAAGTGTACTCCGCACTATCCGCAAGGTAATGGCCAAGTAGAAGTAGCAAACAAAACAATCCTCGACGGTTTGAAGAAACGGCTCGACGAGAAAAAGGTCGTTGGGCCGATGAATTGGAAGGGGTCCTTTAGTCTCAACGAACATCTCCGCGATGAGCTATCGGAGAAATGCCATTCGCGCTTGTCTACGGCACTGAATGCATAATCCCGCCAGAAGTTGAGTTTCCCAGAATTCGTCGTCGTCTCCTTCCTGGACAAGAGGGACTTAATCACTTGATGTTACTTGATGAGTTAGATTTGGTGAATAGCGATGAGACCAAGCACTCATCTGTATTCCGAAGTACCAGCAAGCCGCAGCTAAGTACTACAATTTCAATGTTCGAAGTCGAAAATTCAGCAAAACCGACCTCGTTCTCCGAAAGGTTTTTCATATCACGGCCAAATGAAATGCGGGCAAGCTGAGTGCAAACTGGGAAGGACCTTACAAAGTCATTAAAGTGGTTCGCACAGGAGCGTATGAGCTCGCTGACATGGCCGACATTCCAGTACCAAGATCTTGGAACGCAATGCACTTGAAAAAGTACTATCACTAAACCATACCATGTATGAACTACGAGGCGGCTTGATCCCTGAAAAGGGTACGTAGGCAACCCATCTCAGGATGGGTTCAACTACCCCCTCCTTTAAAAAAGGGGAGAGTTGGTCCGTATACACATACTTCCATCTATTACAGACTTCGGTGCACTCATCAACTCGCAAAAGCATTGTGGCATGTTTGCTGACCGTCTTATCGACTTTCCTACATCTCAAAACAGATCGGCTACTAATCGCCTAACTTCGGTATAATTATCAACTCAAACACCTCGACATACAAAACGCCTCGCAAAAATAACTATGTATATTTTTGTCTTTTCGTCTGTTGCTGGCCACAACAACGAGCTCTTTCACATCATTTATGGATTTGATACTATAAACCCTACAACGTGCTATACAAATTCTTGTCTGCTATCGGAACGTGCATATATGAGAACGTATGTTCGTAAACTGAGGTAAATATTCAGAAACCCAGTCATCATTAACACTGGTCAACAACATTGCGTAAAAACGATCGGCCCAAAAATAAAACATGCAAAAGCGAGCCAAAAGATTACCGAAATTAATGCTAATACTAAGGATAAAGCCATCCAGGAACTTTGTTCTTACAATGTGCAAAAACAAGAAAAATAATCTAAACATGGTACAAAGAGAGATTCGGATCTACGGTCTACTCGGCGGTATGATCAGCAGCAGTGTGGGGGTATAAATCCACGCCAATTGAATTCGTTGTCTTTTAGCGAGATCTGAAACTTCTGAGTAAAAACCACCAAAAAACACAAACAGAGATCCAAAGTTGGTGTTTTATTAAGCTGCTTAGAAAGCTTTTTGTGTCAGAGCAAAAGTACAGAGTTTTGCTAGGTAAATTGCGGATCCCCTTTTCTTAGGGTTTACATCAGTATATATACTAAGTTAAGTCGGCTAAGTTAGTATCCAAAGAGATAAGGAAGATTCCCTAATTCCTCGGGATTTTCCTTTTAGCAAAGCCTGTCATCGTCATGGGCTTCGATTCATGGGCTATTTTTGTCATCTCTTTTGTGGGCTTGAATTTGTGGACTCGTTGTCTCGGCCCATTCTCTAACCATGGTTCGGGTGACACCATGGTTCACAGTTCGGGTGACACCATGGCTCACGGCTCGGGTGTCACCATGGTTCACAGTTCGGGTGACGCCATGGCTCGTGGCTCGGGTGACACCATGGTTCACGGTTCGGGTGACGCCATGGCTCATGACCCCCGATCCGTCTGTCGTGCCCTGGATCGGGGTATACGTCCGAGCTTCTTCGCTGTGGGTCGTGACCCCCGATCCGTCTGTCGTATCGTGGATCGGGGTACGCGACCCAGCTTGCCTTATCACGGTCAGGGACCTCGATCCACCTCCTTGTCACGGTTCGGGATCCCGATCCAACTTGTCTTCACAGTTAGGGATCCCAGTCCACCTCGTCACGGATCGGGGGTCCCGATCCAACTTGTCACGGATCGGGGGTCCCGATCCAACTTGTCATGGATTGGGGGTCCCGATCCAACTTGTCACGGATCGGGGGTCCCGATCCGACTTGTCACGGATCGGGGGTCCCGATCCAACTTGTCACGGATCGGGGATCCCGATCCAACTTGTCACGGATTGGGGGTCCCGATCCAACTTGTCACAGTTAGGGGTCCCGATCCAACTTGTCACGGATCGGGGGTTTCGATCCAACTTGTCACAGTTAGGGGTTCCGATCCAACTCTTCGACCACGGTTCGGGGTACCGATCCAACTCTTGCTTCGTGGTGCAGGATCCCGATCCAACTGCACAGTTAGGGACCCCGATCCAACACCTTCACGGTCAGGGACCCCGATCCAACACCTTCACGGTTAGGGATGCTAACCCAACTCTTACTCCATCGTTAAGGATCCCGATCCAACTCCTCCGTGGTTAGGGGTCCCGATCCAATCTTCACAGTTAGGGACCCCGAACCAACACCTTCACGGTTAGGGATCTAGTTACCAATGCTCTTTCATACTTAGTCATTTTCAATCGTTGATTCTCAAGGGGTGAAATCTGACCCCAACAGTTAGCCCCCCAGCTTGGCAGTGTCAGTGATGTTATTGCCGAGCTGTTAATGGTCGAGTCTGAGATCAACGATTCGAATCGTTCCCTTCTAACTAACCCGAACTGTCTGTTTGGTGACGATCCCGAACCGTTATATGCGGGTGGTCCCGAA